>VZRO01008509.1:365254-411274 GCA_013397915.1 Daphoenositta chrysoptera | reverse complement strand
AGCACAGCACAGACAGCCCAGCCCAGCCCAGCACAGCACAGCACAGCACAGCTCAGCCCAGCCCAGCACAGTACAGAACAGCACAGCACAGCACAGCACAGCACAGACAGCACAGCACAGCTCAGCACAGACAGCACAGCACAGCCCAGCCCAGCACAGCACAGCACAGCCCAGCCCAGCACAGCCCAGCACAGCACAGCACAGCAACCCCCCGATGCTGCCGGCCCACTGTGCAGTTTTCAGCCGCCTTACTTCCAAAAGCTGGAGCAAGTCACGGGCATCACAGCGCCTGGAAAATGATTATTGCGTTATTAGGACGTTCAGTCTTTCTAAGTACGCACTGCTGTTAATACGGTTTGGTTTTGTAAATTGTAGTTTTGTACGAGTGATGAAGCAGATTCTGAATACTCCTAGGGTGGAAGCTTTTCGATGGTCAAGCACAAGAAACCTTGAAATACAGAAAGCCTTTTCTGGGTGTTGGTATCTGTGGCCTGACAAGTTTCCTGCCCACACAGTGAATAAATAGCTCGAATAAACAGTGAATAAACAGTTTCCTGCCCCCCAGCGAATAAATAGCTCGTTCCAGCTGTTCACGCTGTCTGGGACAGCAGGGTGGGCCGTGCACCACCAGATAATGAGGCAAGGCACTGTCCTGCTGAGCACAGGAGATCCAGGAACCTGCTGGTGCAGTCAGGGTGTGTCTTTGGGGCCTCACCGAGGACAAGAAGCCGTGACTTCAGCCGAACTTAGATGCCAGGCATTGTTAATGCACCTCACATAGCACAACCACCAGTTAAAATCCACCAGCAGCCTGTGCAGCTGTGGTGGGAAATCTGTGGTCTGTGCCTTAAAAAATAATGCAGCAGGAGAGGGACAGGAGGTGAAAATTTACAGAATAAAATGCAGTGCTGGGCACCCAGTACTCACATAACACGTTTTAGGGCTTTTCCCTTGAAGTGCTTTCACCTCATTCCTCCATAGCCTCCTAAAATCTGAACTCTGCTTCCTTGTGCCACAGCATCAGCCCTTCAGCTGGAGAGCCACGCTCACTCCTGCTGCTGTGACTCTCTGCAGCATTTCACTCCTGAGCAGGAAACTCCAAATGGAGAAACAACCCTCGTGCAGAATGCTCCCAGTTCAGGAGCTCCAGTGCTCTGTAGGGCAGCACACTTGTACCCTCTGGGGCTGAGGAGGGAACCAGGCATGGACCTACAACCTCTTATTTTAGGTCCTTCAGATGCACTCTTCTCTCACACAGACCCTTCAGGGGAGCTGGACTGCAGACAGATTCCACTGGGTCCTTCCTGCCTGAGCATTTGGTAACAGTGTGCCAAAAGTGGAGGTAGAACACACTGCAGAGGCATTTGAATACTAATTAGGGGTTTCAAAAGAGGTGATGTTCTGATTTGAAAGGAATTGAAGGTAGACAGGGCTTATGCTGTCATAATTTCTAGAATCATAACTGTTAAACTCTAATCCAAAAATTAAAAAGATGGTAAATTTCTTTAAAAATTTGAACTCAGGATGAATACAACAAACAGCTTTTGGGAGTGCTCAGAGGGAAAGAGTGATAAGAATATTGATCTGTAGGATGTTGTTATTATTGGATGGTGTTTGAAAGCAGGGATTCACTCAACAGCTTTGCTAAAACGACCTGACATTGCAGTTTTGTCGTTACTTAGTTTAGTGTGACTTTCTGAAAACTGCCATCTAAAATTTCTCATAATCTGTGTCCTCAGTAGGCACTGGGGCAGTGCTTTTCATGAAAACACTTTGTCATTTTGGTGCTTTCCATTATGAGGGAATGTGAAGAAGTCAAGGTATAAATACTAACCATTAGATTCTGTTGTTAAATCAGCATTTGAGTGGTTTGAAAATTAGTGTGGAGCCTCATATTGGACTCCCAGTGTCAGAAATGTCACACTCTAGAATAATGACAGTTGCCAGTAGGCAGCACAGCAATATAATTTTGACTACAAAATATGACACTAATACGATTTAAACACGGTGCAAAATGCTGCAGGGTAAGAAAACTGATTTATGTGTGCTATCAAAAGCAAATTTTAGTATCTGGTCAGGACAATATATTTCTGTGTTCAGGAAAGTTAGGATTCTTTGGTTTACAGGACCTTTTGAATGAAGATACTAATTTTTTTTCCAAGTTGAAGCTGCTAGAATTGACTGCCTGTTGATGCTGCAACTGTCCTTACAGATGCTTATTAAACAGGCAAGGCAAACTAAAACCAGAGGTCCATCACAAACAAACCTACAGATGTAATGGTTTCATTTTTTTTTAAGGCAAAACACTTCAAAGATAGTTAAACACAAAGTTCAGGACAGCAAAGTTTTCCAGATCACAAGATTCTTTATAGTTCATCACATGGCTCTTCCTCGTGGATTGTCCCCTTATTCTACATTTCAAAACAAACTTTCAGACAAGGAAATGAGTGGAGATGAAGCACAGTGAGTGCAGGAACTGTAAGATCGAGGTTTAGTGCTGGATGTGTCATGTGTATCCATGTATTCACACACCTAGTTTTTTGTGCATTCATTCCATACGTATTTTTCTCCCCACAGATAGTGAAACATGCCTAAAAAAAAGACTGGTGCTCGTAAGAAAGCTGAGAACCGTCGGGAACGTGAGAAGCAGATAAGGGCTTCAAGAGCCAACATAGACTTGGCCAAACATCCTTGTAATGCTTCTATGGTAAATGAACCTAAAGTATTCTGTATTAAAATACCTAATTTGCAATTATGTAAACCTGGTGATAACACATTGACTGCATTTAATGCCACTAGAATGTTGTTCTTCCTACTATCCTTCCTTTATATTTAAGGTTTCGTTTGCACCAGACAGAATATTGATTAAAAGGTTTGGATCCTAATTGTAACTCCCTGTGGAAGTCTGTAAATTTTACATATTTTACCTAGAATGAAAATAATTACCAGTGTTTTATTTCTTCTCTTTAGGAATGTGATAAGTGCCAAAGGTAAGAATTTTTACCCTTCCAAAACCAGAAGTTTAATATTTGTTTCAGACATTTTATAGGTCTTTTTTTAATGCTTTCTTTTAAAGCTTAATACTTTCTTTTTGTTTTTTCCCCTCCATGTGCCTAGACGACAGAAGAATAGAGCTTTTTGTTACTTCTGTAATTCTGTTCAGAAACTGCCCATTTGTGCACAATGTGGTGAGTAGAAATAAAGAATGAAAACAAGCTGTCCTCAGTCCTGTTTGTGGTGTTGAACTCGCAGTACCTGTGTTACAGTAGCTTTGTCTTAAAGTACCTCTGTGATGTGGAGCAGGGTCTTTTGAATCTGCCGGAATATCCTCCTTGAGAAGTGGTCTTGTTTGATCACTATATATGCCTCTAACCCCCACAGGTTTGTAAGCCTGGATCATGGCTTGTCTTCTTTGGAAAAACTTGTCTCCCTTCCTTGTAGGTTTGAGAAATCTGACTGTTGCTATAGATTGACCATGTGGAGAATTGTTTCGTAACAGCAGCAAAACTAAAAATGCTCTGACTGCTAGCAAGGCACCAAAAAATACTGCTTTTTTAGGGATTATATAATTTCTGATTAATTAATATCAATTAAAGCAACAGTATATTATTCACCTTGCGGTTCTAAACACAACTCTTTAAGGTGTCGTTGCTGGACTTTGACCTTAGTTTTGTTCTTTGTTTTGATATTTGAAATTTTTGCCAGTGCCTCAAACAGAGTAAGACCAACACATTGTCTTATTATCTCGTACAGGGTCAAGAGATTTGACTGAAAACAGACAATAATTAATTTAACCTAAGGGAGGTGGGAGAATGCAGAATGCAGCAATAATGCAAACATACTTGTTTGCATTATTTTTACCTAGATTTACAGCTAAGCACAGGCATTTAGCTGAAGTGCTGTTCTTACATGAACATGGATTCTGGGTTTTTTTGGTATTTTTATGTAGTTTTCCTATAGTTGCTTGCCTTTTTATTTTAAACAGGAAAAACAAAATGCATGATGAAGTCTTCAGACTGCGTTATAAAACACGCTGGTGTGTACAGTACTGGACTAGCTATGGTGGTATGTATACAAAATTACAGCCTTTTTTGCACTATGAGGATATTCTGTGCAAATCTTCCTGGAAGGAAGATAGAACAGATTTATGGAATGATAGCATGTACCATGCCAAGTTTGTTTTTTTCCTCGTTTTTCTGTAACAAACTGATTTTTCCCTTATACTGAAACCCCCAAATTTTTCAATTTTGGATTCAGCTCCTGAAAACTCCAACACATGTTCTGGATGCTAATGGATCTGTGTTGGTGGCAGGCCCTAAGCACATGCATGAACAGCACTGGACCCTTACAAACCCCACAGACAATTCTCAGCCTTCATTAAAATGAAGGATTATTCTGCAGAAACCTGCAGACTTTTGTTGCTGTTGTCTTAGTACTGCAGAGATGATCAGCATCACAGAGGGGAATCTGTTCAATTAGGGGGGAACTTTAATGAACAAAACCCCTCATTTGGGCTCTTAATTAGAGGTAATCATAGCTTCAGGCGTTGCAAGTTTTGTTCGTAGAAGGACAAGTTAGTGTCTGCATTCAGGAAAGCAAAGTGTGATGTGTCACAGCCTCTGGATTAAATGGACTAAACCTCTGTCCTGTTTCTGCCTGCAGCTGGCCACCAGCTGTTCTCAGTAACATAGCCAGCCTTTACATGCTGGCTTTCCTGAACTCATCCCATGCATGCACTGATGCAAGAGTGAATGCATCAACAGTTAAATTAGGATTCATCATTGTTTTCTTAATTTCGTGTGCATGTAATGCTCATGGTAATTGGTTACCCGTGGGCTGAGAAGGTGTCTTAAATGCTACAGTTAAGGGTAGTTGATATGGAGATCTTGTAATTTAATCAAAATAAAAGTTAAAGAGTCCAGCTTACTTCTAATGAGTTATTTGATCTTTGCTCTCTGCAGAGCTTGTGCTCTAATATAGCAGAGTTTAAAATCCAAATGAGTGATTTCAGCTGTAAGAGCCTAGAGGCATTTTTCGGGTCTTCTTTGAAATTTCATTTTTGTCAGAACATTGTTGTCGTTTATGGATCTCAGATTTCAGCTGGAGAACACAATTTTCCATGTGCAAAATGTGCAAATATAAGAAATGTAAAAACCAGAATTGAGATAGATAACCAAATTATTTTGCATCATACTTAATCCTGCAGAAATGAATAGCAAACAAACACGAACTGTGGAGCAGCTTGGTCGGAACACAGGTTTGGTTCAGCACTCTGTCACTCAGCCACAAGGAGCCCACTGAGAGAATGCACACTAGGATACATTGAGGATTATGGGATAAGTCTCTGGGTATTGCAGAAGTGCTGAGATGATACCTCGCTGTGATTACAGGGTGCAATCTGTGATTTCTGTGAAGCCTGGGTGTGTCACGGGAGGAAGTGTCTCAGCACCCACGCGTGTATGTGCCCTCTGGCAGATGCAGAATGCATTGAGTGTGAAAGAAGTGTCTGGGACCACGGTAGGTTGCTCACATTTAAAAATAAGAAAATATAAATTACACTTCTTTCCTTGCATTGCTTAAGTTAGTGCACCTATCTTCTTAACATAGCCTTTTTAGTCTTCACTGATTAGTCCTTGCAGTATGTTTGTGCAAAGCAAGGATTCTCCCCATTTTAAAAATAGATATTATGCAGTGGGGAAAGTAAATGATCTGCTCAAGAACATACAGTGCTCAATTCAGGGATGATTTTGTAATCTAAATTATAATGGTTCTGTCACCTCAATTATTCACATAATTAAGCACTGCATCAAATTGCCAACACAGTTTTCTGCCATTCTCACTCCATTCTTCTGCACTAGCACAGGTATTTGGATTCCCAATTGCTTAGGAAACTATACTGGTCCCCATTTGTGGAATCCTTTAAAGTGTTTATTTCAAGTGTGTATCAGAGGTGAGGGGAGAAGACTGGATGAGAATGTGATCTAAGAAAAATACTTAATGCTGCAGTCAAAATGAAGAAAAGTACTAGAAGTAATACTTGCTTTATAGTTATGCTGTCTTACATTGTAGGATAGGAGGTATTTTTCAGTGTAAAAATGGATGGCAGTATCTAATTTAGGACTTTGAAGCATTTGTGACAGAAGGGAGAACTAGTCTTCAGTCAAAACTGCCACCTAAATTGTTTGCAGAGCAGGACTTGATGCCTGTGCCCCTTGTTGATTATTTTGCCTTGATAAATCTTTCAGGAGGCAGAATATTTGCCTGCTCTTTTTGCCATGATTTCCTCTGTGAAGATGATCAGTTTGAACATCAAGCCAGCTGCCAAGTTCTGGAAGCAGAGACATTTAAATGTAAGTTAGTTATTCATAGTCCCTCTCACCACAGCCAAGCAGACTCTCCACTTGCTTCCTCTGTGCTCCAGAATACTCTCCATCACTTTTCCCAAGTAGATTTTGCCACTGCTGGAGGGAAGGGCCTGTTTCCTATGTACTGGCTTTTGGTATCCAGTTATCCAGACTAGAACTTTTTTCTCTTTCATGGGCCTTCCTCCATGCCAGAGGAGGCAGTTGTTTTCCTGCCAGGCTCTTACAGGCCTCCCATGGGAAGCTGCCCTTGCAGGAGCCAGCATTCTCCAAAGTTGCAGTGTTGGCAGTGGCCAGGACTGCAGCAAAACAACTGGAACTGCTGATGCTGCTTTTCCACAAAGCTCTGCAGGCAGAAGGAGCTGTCTTCCACTCTTCTGACCCAGTGATGAGCTAGTTCTAGGTACCTGTTCCTCCTGGAAAACAGCTGCCCTAAACAATGCCAGCTGTCTTAGTCTGGCTGAACTTTCCCAGGTTGCTGTGGAAGGCCTGTATGCTGGGGAAAGCTTAGCAGCTGCTCAAGTCCTGAGGAAAGCTGTGACTCAGTCGTCATCTGACTCCATGGGACAGGGTGAGCACAGAAGGAAGTGACAAAAATAGTCCAGAGCATGATTTCAGTGTTCATTTCCTCACTGACCAGTGGACATGTGTGTGAGTAATGTATCAAATGCTGATACATGTTCACTCTTTGAACAGGTAGCTGAACACTCTATGTCCTTTTGAACTTTGATTAATTGTGTGGACAAAACTGAAACTGGTATTTGTAGGAGGACGTGATGGCCATGCCTGATTTTGCTCACCTGCTATTCATCTCTGGCTAAAACAGGGAAACTTAAAGGCTAGTTAAAAAGAAAAACAACAACAAAACAAGCCAAGACTATGCATATTGGAAATAACTAAATTTTTCTAGCAGTATTTCTTGCCTAGCCACCATTAACTATGATTTGGTTTATCACAAGACAAGCATTTGTTTGTCCTTCCCAAAACCTGTATGCCTGTATTTTGACTATTACAACATTTTCAGTCTGTATTGTAGAAACTCGAGGTGCTCTTTATCATAAGGCTATTTTCCTTTGAACTGACTAATGTCTTGTCCTAATTGATTTCTCCTGATCCAGAATATTTGTGATTTCAATGTTATAATCAGTGTCTTCAGACATCTCTTATCTCCTTTTCATCTCCCATTCTCTTGTTCCCAGCCAGCTAATTTTTAAACCTTGCTTAGCTTCCCTTGATGTATTCTGCCAGAATATCTTCCTGCATAGCAATATTGAAGCAGCAACAGCTGTTCCACAAGAATGTTTTTTCAATGATTGTTGGAAGCTCTCAGTTCACAGATGTGGTATCACACCCTGAACTGAGAGTTTTTTTGAGGGTTTTCACTGTGTTCGGTGTTTTGTGGCACAGCGCAGACTTGGTAGAGACAAGATTTTTGTCAGTGTGAGGTAACAAGATTATAAAACCTGTACTTTTACAGAATACATGGGCTTTAAATGTAGTCATGCAATTGTAGTCTAAATCCATTCTAGCTGTGAAAAAGATACTGTTACTTTCCATCAGAGAGAGGTTTTTTGAAGTGCAGATACTCAAAAAATCATGAATATATATGCGTCAGCATTTCCAGTTCCATCTTTAGACACATGTCAGAGCTCTAAATCCCATCTGTCCTGCTCATGTGTAGAACTCATGATATTTATTGCTTCAGATGCAAAAACTTTGCTGTCACAGGGGTTAGGCAAGGAGGAAAGGAATGAGTACTTGCACAGAAACTGGTAAAGTACATATTACTGCTTCTTGAGGCGTAACTATTCACCAAACTTCGTGTTGCTGCCAATTCCTGAGTGTTTGCCTTTACTGTACTCCCTCTAGTGGAATAATAAAAACAATTTGAAGCTCAAGACAAGTTAAATATTGGGCAGTGATTCTGCTCTTTACAGCACACGTGCCAGCTCCATTTCTTTAACACAGGTAGACTGTCTTATGAAGTTTTGTGCAGTCAAGTACATTTCCAGAGGATATGACAGAAAATATGGAATGTAACAACTTTTCTAGGTTTGGAAGTTTGCAAGCTTTAAGTGTTCTTACATCTCTAGCATTCCTTCTTTTGAATGTTGTGAGAGAAGGAAAAGCAAGATGAAACCTTAATACCAAATTGGTTCTGAAACTTCAGGTTTTAAAAGTTTGGAAGCTCAAGAAATAGTTATACTTTTTTCCCCTCTTGAAATTTCAGTTTTTGTGTCAAAGTGAGGTCTAGAGTTGAAAAAATCTAGTAAAATGGAACTATGAGATAAAATGACTGATTCACATTGCCAGAGTGCAGTTGTGTCAGGGAGTTAAAAATAAATGCCTCAGTTATGGTATTGCATACTTTTACAAGGTTTTAAAAACATGCCAGGTCTGCAGTTTCCAAGTTCTGAATTTGTCATACTGCTTTTCTCCAACAGGTGTCTCCTGTAACAGGCTGGGGCAGCATTCCTGCCTGCGTTGTAAGGTAAACAGTAAAGACAGATGTGAGAAGCTGATTTTAAGCTCGTTCTCCTTGGCTTCCAGTTCTGGCATCAGGCCTTGTCATGCCTTCCTGTCCATGATTAAAATGATATTCATATTTCTGTATTAGTTTCTGTAGCCTGGGGTCAGATTTGTGAGGGACAGAAGTTCTTTTATCTGTGCTTGCCTGTTAACCACAAGACAGTGTGAGGTGATCTTTGCCCAGCCTTCTTAGTTTAAGTTGGGCCTGCACGATGTTGGGGCTTTTAAAAAACCAAAACAACAAAGTAAATCCTTGGTCTTAAACAGAATCCACGGCTTTGGAATATGCTTTGATCCAGTGGGAACTACAACAATTAGAAAAGTTGTTCTCTTAAACAGCCAAGTGATGATCTGACCAGAAATCTCTGCATCCAAAGGAATAATCTCCACAGCTAATCCAGCTGACATCAGGCTTATGGTTTTACACACTTAGAAGTAATTTTGTATAAAAAGTTCCACCTGCTTCATCATCAGCATTGCCCAGATTTCTCCAGGTGCTGGTTCATTGCCTGCTCTTACTCTTCTTACCCTCCATATGTTTTCCCTGCACTCTCCCATGGCATCGATGGCCTATTCCAAATCGTTCCTTTTTCCAGGTATTTTCACTGCACCCTGGTGCTGAGCCTGTGAACTTCCCATCTCTAATTCTTGCCTTCAGGCCCCTGTTACGTTCTGGCATCCATCTCATTTTGTTTATTTAAGCTTGTCAACACAAACCCAAGTTTGCCAGGCTCCTTGTGGGCAGCACTGCAATCCAGCCCTGGAGTATGTTACTTCCTCTGCTTGTTTATTGGCACTTTTATCCAGCCTCTTCCCCAAAATCCCTGGAACCACACTGAACACAGAGTAGTTCCTCTGTGCACAGACCCCACGTCCACTGCAAGAGAGACCTCATTAAATTTTAATCCCAGCCAGAAAGCCCTCCTGCTGTTAGACACATTTTTGCTTGCTTCTTGCTGAAGAATGTGCTTCTGAGATTAAAACATTTGGCCTTTGTATTCTCCCTTCAACACACAGGCTTGTTTTTGTGATGATCACGTGCGAAGTAAGGTTTTCAAGCAGGAAAAAGGAAAAAAGCCTCCTTGCCCTAAATGTGGCCACGAAACTCAGCAGACAAAGGATCTGAGCATGTCAAGTAAGCCAGTTTTTCTAGCTAACAAGCCATACAAGTGCCATTAGTGACTAATTTCTGCCTAGGAGCACTGAGTAAAGTCTGGTTACGTTCAATTGTTTTGCACAGTTTTGCTTCATTTGTTTTGAGAAAAAACTTGGTGTTTCTGAGTTCTGGAATTGAGCAGTCTCATTCTTAACCATTAATTGATTCCAAGAGAGTGAAAGCTTTTGTTTAGTTTGAGATTTTAGCTGACGAAAAAATGAAAAATAATTGCCATTTAAACTACTCTTCAAGTAGTGAAAAAAAGATAGGAATGAAATGTTGGATTGGAGGGAACATGATGCTTTTTCTTTGCCTGCAGCACGCTCTTTGAAGTTTGGCCGACAGACTGGAGGAGAAGATGCAGATGGAGCTTCTGGTTATGATGCTTATTGGAAAAACCTTTCCTCCAGCAAGACTGGGGATGCAGGTGACCGTGAGGATGAATATGATGAGTATGAAGCAGAAGATGATGATGAAGATGATAATGATGAGCGAGGGAAGGATTCAGATTCTGAGGCCACAGATGTATTCAGCAATTTGAATTTAGGAAGGACCTATGCTAGTGGGTATGCACATTATGAGGAATCAGAAGATTAAGCTTAGTATGCTGGCAAGCTAAAAACATTTGGAAGGAACCAAACAATGCTTCACTGAGTTGTGTACATGCCAGTAGGATAGCTGTATCAGGTACTTACATATCAGAATTAGAGAGTAAAGAGTGTGGGACTTCTGCAGTAATATTTCCTGTAGATGAACTGATGTTGGGTTTGGGACTCGGGGAGAAAATCAGGATATTTTTATTCTCCTAAATAACAGAATTGTTTTGTCCTTGAGCTACTGAATATAATGGTTCAATGCCATTTTCTCCTATCAACGCAGGAATGTGGGAAAGCTGTAGAACTTGCTTCCATTTGCCCATCAGAAATTAAGTTATTTTTTACAATAATTTTGTTAACTGATTTCATACATTAATGCAGTGTTGAGTTGGTGACTGCATTTTTTTGGTCTGCACAATAAAAGTCAACTCCATTCTCTAATGAACTGTCATAAATATTGATCTCCCTTGAATAGCTGGAAAGCAGGTTGTATACAAAGTGTAAATTGACACTGAAATGACTTCCTTGTTTATGTCAGTATGGCAGATCAATGTAGTTCTCAGTGTATTTGCACATCAGCTTTTCAGCATTTTTGTTATTAGATATTAATTGGTGGGGCTATATATAGTCACTATAAGAGCACCCCAGATAATCAAAACTTTTATGGAAATAAAATGTTGGTATCCTCTCTGCCACAAAAATCGGTAAGGCAGTTTCCCATTAGATCAAAAGGAGACTGGTTTCTTCTGTGCCTGGCCTTCAACTCTTTTCCTTGCATGTGATAAAAAAAAAACTCAGATAGGAAACAACGCTGTATATGAACTGAGAAGGTGAGAAAACATGGGGGGGTTCAAAATGCTGGGTCCAAATACTGTTCTGTGCAAGCCTGCCAGTACAGGGCAAGTGATCAGCACATCTGAGCTAAGAGGTGACACCTGCAGAAGTGTTAGCAGTGGTTCTGATTTGAAAGTGAACATGTTAATTACCCATCTACAGATCTAAGTGATAGCATTTATTTTCCCTCTGTAGGGGAATGTTTTACAGCAGACAGATCACAATACAAGGGCAGTCACCTAAAATGTCGTTCCAGCTTTCTAAATGTCATGCTTTAATTCAAGGGAGCCCTTTTTATCTGTCAAATACCTAAATTGATGATATCATTACCTGCTTTTGTGGTGTTTCACTCCTCTTTCAGAGCATACCCTATTGAGAATCACTTTTAAAGATGTTAGGGTTGCCAAATGAACATTTCCTAGCAAAACAGTGTTGGAAAACTGGTCTTAATACTTCCCTCCTAAACACATCTCCTACCAAATGTCTGAAAGACAAGAGCTGGGATCCATCCAGGACAAAAACAAACTGCCAAAGAGCACGATTTGGTTATGGCAGCTGAGGAAGAAATTCTGTAGGAAGGGGGGGGCACTACTGGTCAGAACATGCCTTCAGAACTGGAGAGGAAACAAGTTAATGCATTATCTGAAAGCCAAATCCCCTCCAAACATTGAAACATCCAGTATCATGTGCAAAAGCCCATCTTAAATGATGTACCTGAGAGATGTCTTGATTAGTCTTTTGCATAACCAAACTTGGAGTGATGGAAGTGGGATGCCTGCCAGTTCAACACTGATTATTTATTTGTGAAATTGGCACCTGTGAGAGAATTTCTGCTCAGCTTCATGTGGTCCAAAAACTTCCATGTTGAGTCCATCTGTGGCTGGTCAATTCCAGCAGCTATGCCAGTTTTTTAATCTTGGCTGATGTTTCAACTGCAAAACACTTATACATCAGTACCAAGTCCTGTAGAGAACTGAGGAAAGTACATGTGTTTCTGCATATATGTAAAATTATAGCTGCTTGTGTGTCATTTATTAATATTATTACTTAACCACACAAAACCCCTCTTTAAGGTTCTTGGCTCTTGAATTAGGTTTTTCCCCTCTGAAATCTGCTGCTGTCACTGGCTGTGCCAAAGGCTGCTGACATAACAGAATTAATCACCATAATCAGAGTAAAGAATTACTCATTTTCTCATTGAAGTGCCCTTGCATGATCCATGCTGGATCAATACTCCAGAGCTTATGTGTGTTCCTATGGCACATTGGAAGTGAGGGCCACAGCAGTGCCTGCAGCAGATGCTCAAGGTACCTGCTGTAATTTAGCAAGGTCACTACTCAGTGGACATTTATTTGCTTTTCTTTTCTGCTGCTGTTCAGACCACTGAAAATGCCTGTGCTGTCAGCCTTTCTGGAAATGGGGATCAGGAATTAGCCCTGCAGTGCCTGGCCTTCCAGGGGTCAAAACAGGCAAGTTTAAGCTGCTTTAAAGTAATCTGGTGGATTCAGGCTGGAACAGACAAACATGTCAATCTGTGGCAGCACAGGCCAGACAGGATGCAATGTGTTGCATTTTCTCTGCTTATTCAATACAGCTGAAAGCAGGTGCTCTGTTTGGGATAGGCCCTCAGAGCTTGCTTTCAGAGAAAGTACATAATTTTGGTTATCTTAAGGTAAATTGCAGGAACAGGATGGAACAGAAAATGAACATGTATTCTGACTGCATTGGAAAACAGGTCAGGGACAAAATCACATATGCTCCATTTTTCTTCATTGCTGTACATTTCCTTTGAAAATCCTGTCCCTTGTTAAAGGAAGTTCTGACTTGAGAGAGGGACAGTTCTAACATGTAACCAGGAATACCCATGAGTTACATGTACTCCAGGAAACCAAAAGGTTGATAAAATCTTACACGTAACTTTAGGTTTTTTCACCTCTGTGATGACCATTTAAACAAAGCTTAAGTAGGACTTGAACTAAAATCACTGCAACATTTATTGTGCCTGTAGAACCTAAAAAAAAGCTCTGGCCACCTCTGTAAGCTCTTTTCTTGCATTTGTTTATTATGGTGACAGCATCAGCTCATTATGAATTCATTGGGTCCTCCTGTAGATTTAATGCTTTTTCCTTTATACTCGGGTGTAATTTAGCACCTGTGACTGGGAGTCTTCTGATCAATCCAGTATTGCTGGTTTTCTTTCCAGAAAATTAATGGGAAGATCATTATAATGTACTAAGCAGCTGAAAAAGTAGTAGCAGGCACGTGACAGAGAGCTAGAGGACAAACTTAGAAGTGCTCAGAGTCCTATTTGTTCAGGCAGAAAGATATTAGCGTGCCTTACAAGACATTACATGCATCTGTCCAGGTCCTGATCCTGTTTCCAGAGGAGCCAATGGCAAAGTTCCCATTTATCCAAGTGGGAACAATTCAATAATCTTCAGTATCTGCAGTTCATCTTAAATGTCAGGAGGTGTTATGGAACACAACACGAGCATAAGTGGAAGTGGGGAAGATGAAGCAAAGCTTTTACATGAGGTTAATATGTTAACCATTAGCATGAAGATATTCTAAATTTCAACAGTTCCACTGGAAAGTGCTCTCAAGACTGAAAGATGAAGCTGCTTAAAGCAGGAAGAGATAAGATTCTACAAGATGCAGAAATGTAATTACTGTAATCTCCTGAAAGTCTTCATGTAATTAATAAATATTTGCTAAAAGCTCAAAGCACTTGGGACATAGACAAATTTTATCATCTCTTCTTTGTAGGTACATAAATAGAAAACAGAACAGTTGACAAAATCACAGCCTGAATAGTCCAGTTGCCAGCAGCCCTCTGCAGCTTGGACTCTCCATCTCCTACCCATGAAGCTCCAGACTAAACATATTTTATAACTAATGACACTCCTTTATTAAGATTATCTGTGCTGTAATTGGCTACCACACATGGGAAATGTGAAGCAGGACCTAGTTTTTAGCTTCCATAAGCAGGATAGACAAAAATCAGCAAGACAGTGTCACAGATAGGAAAAATAATCCATGGAAAAACCACTGGTTTCCCTTTGCTAAACAAACAGTAGGTTCACAAGCCTGTACTTCAATATGGAAGGGGGAAATAAAAAATTTCATTTCTGTGTCTCACCAAATGAAACTGCTACAGATAAGCAGTTTTGCTGAGAAACAACTTCAAAGCATGAGAAAGCCTATTGTAGCTCCTACTCCTACTGTTTTCTAACACTAAAGTATGTTAAAGTGTTTGCTGCATTCTTTTAAACCTCACTTCTGCAGCCTGTGATTCTCCCACAGTGTTCCCCAAACTTAACTGTAATTTGAAATTCACTTTGGTTTCCTTCTGAAATGAGAAATACTGAGTGCCTCAGGGCCCAAGTAATCTTTTTAGTTCATCTTGATGTTACATCACATCTGTTGCAGATTTTTACATTACAAAACTGCTAAGTTTTTTAAAAAAAAAATTTGTTAGTGTTAGAATGCCAAACCCCCACTATTTCTCTAACAGGTAAAAAGTATTTTACTGCTATAGTTTCCTGTTGCTGTTCCTACTGCTTTATTTTTGGCATAGAGAAAGAGGTTGATTGTTTTGAAAGTGATTCCCTGCTAGTCAGGCACATAAACCCCTTGGGATGCCTCCAAGTCTGATTTAAATTCAGCACCTTATTTTGATAGCAGAGACAAGGATGAGCCCCCTTGAGATTTTTCCAGCATCAGGAGAGGGGTGCAAAGACCTCACCCTGGATGTCAACACCAATTCACAGGGTGTGCCAGCTCAAGGTGGTAACAACTGAAATATGACCTTTCACTAGATTACTTCTGGAAGCCTGCAGAAACCCAAATGCATCCTGCCTGGAAAAACAACCTCTGCAAAGCTGCATCCCACGAGAAGGTATTTGCACTCTGCTCCTTCCTCAGGAATAACACAACGTGTGCACAAGCTCGTACGGAACTCATTATTACAATTTTTACTTTATTAAATAATAATCTATTGAGCACAGATTTAAGCTAGAAAAAGATGTAGGAAGTTCAGTAAAGATGTTCCCCTATCTAGAGCTGAACAACAAAGCTGTACCGAGCACTTTGAAGGAAGGGTATGCAGAGGACAACGCCATATGCTCACAGTTGCCTTTTTCAGCACCCTCCTCTTAGGTCTGGCAGTGCAGGCCAAGAAAGCATTATGCAGAGCTTAACCTTGGGGCTTTTGTTTGCCAAAGCATTCACAGTTCCTGTGGAGCACCGTGCAATTCCTTACCAGGCATTTAGCACACATAACCGCTGCTGCCAGATTTGGAACATCAAGAATAATTCAGAAGTTAGATAATAAATTGCACTCCTTCCACATTCTCCCCACTTTCTTGATGTTACATGCATTTCAAAGACCTCCTCCCGACATTTGCCTGCTAGTACTGCACAAGAACACTGCTGTGATTTACTGTCAAAAGCATTTCTCAGCAGACAGGGCCAACATAAAACGTAGCAGGTTCCATCTAAGCTTACCACACCTTCAGAAAAACACTGCTCTTCTGTTCAACAGTTCACAAAGCCATCAGCAAATTAACAGCTAAGAAGCCTTTCCTGCAAGCAACATTTCTGACCTTGGTTTAAGTCAGTAAGTTTCAGCCAACCGAGGGCAGACCTGTGCCCAACATCCTGCTGTGCTGGAGCACGGATTCCTGCCATTCCCCGGGCTCTGTCAGGACTGCTGCACCCTGCGTAGCCACCCCTGCAAGCACCAGAGCTCACTCCCAAAGGAAACTGGTCACTGCCACAAGCTTTCCCCATCCTCTCCTTGCCACCAGCTGCACCTGAGCATCACATTTCCCAAGAAACCAGAGTTGTCACTCACAGGTCAAGCGATTCCAGGCCGGCCAAAGCTCCTCGGCACCTCTGAGCTCACTCACTGCCTGCTCCCCTTGTTAAAACCTCTCTCCCACCTGCACCCCTTCAGCAGGGCCCGTCTGACTCGGTGTGGGGCAGGTGAGCACGGCCTCTCTGCTCAGCTGGCCTCCAGCATTCCCACACCTGGCAATTCCTGCAGCCCCAAACTTTTCCTGTTGCATGAGCTGCTGTGGCCGCTCTGCACTTTTGCAGATGCTGCATGATCAAGTACCGAGTCCTGCTGCACCTTCCTGCTTCTTCAGAAGATAAAATGTTGCAGCATAAAGTATAAATAACATTTATCCTATTTAAGATGTGACAGATCTCCTATGCTATGCTATTTTATTATATCTAAAATGAATTTGCAGATGATGATATATATTTTCTGCTGACCCTGAATGTTTTATCATTAAAATCCCAGCACTCTTGTTACAATGCCTTCATAATATATTAATGTGACTATCTCAGCTTCTAGAAAACTAAAATATAACCTCATGGTCTTTTATATGCTGTAATTTTTTCTTGGGTATTAAAAAAATATATATATTACAGCTATATCAGATTATTAACATTGAAAATGAGCCAGAGTCCCTAAAGTGTGATTTAAAAATATCTGAAAGTCTTTGTCCTTTTGGAGATGTTTGGTTCTCAGATAATAACTTGCTTCCAGGTTTATAGAGAAAGTTAAGAGGTCTTCCCACTTGCTCCACAGCTGCTCTCATAAGCTGCAGCCCGGCAGGAGAGCGTGCCCTGGGGTGACAGGCATTGCTGCAGCTGACAGAGAATTAGCGTCAGCCCAAGCAGTGATCTGACCCGTGAAGTTGCAGGACACGGTGTTTTGTTTCCAACTAAGCTCAGGTCCTTTGGTGAAATACCCTGAGGTGAGAACAAAAGCCAAATGATCTGTCATGTTCTTTAGTGGACTAAGTCTGGCGTCTGCATTTTGTTCTAATACATGGAATATTGCCAAAATACATTACTAATAAACCTGAGGCTTGTTTTTCCTCTACTTGTCTCTTGTAGCCCTTCAGCTCCCTGGGTGCTGAAGAGTGCTCTGTGGACTGTGGTCCTTTGCTCAGCACAATTTCAGTCCTTTTCCCTCCTGCCAAAGCCCCACTGTTGCCCACTCACCTCTAGGTTCAAGTGAACTGCATGAGTTCAGTCCAGTAAGCCCTGACTGTCTTAGGATGGGCTGGGTCCCAGTGAAATGCAGCCTGTGGACTGTCCTTGGACAACCTCCCACTTGTTCTGAGCCTGCAGGACCTAAGGGGAAACTGCCTGCATCCTTTCAGAGTCGCTCAGACACACTTGCAACTGGGGCAGGGTCTGCACCATTGTGTTGCCCTTTTCCCAATATTTGTGTTCCTTCTGCCACTAATATTGACCATCTGTGAGATCAAGCCTATGAAGCCTTGGGAGTTGCTTTTGCAGTACAGCAAGTGATGGAGACCCCAAGTATAACTCACTTCTATTTACCTAGAACTGGCAGCTGGGAACAGCAGGAGGCAATTCTTGTCTCAGGAATCCCAGAGCAGCACCACTGATGCCTTGAGAGGCTACCTAGAAACAGAGACTAGACAGAAATAAGGGAATAAAGGTAGATATTTATTTGAAAGGCCGTCACAGGTACATCCTGGGAAGCCAAGGGCTCCAAGCTGGACCCCAAGATGGATGACGAGTCACGAGTTCCCCACACCTTTATAGGTTTGGTCCATTTGCATATCAGCATAAATTTGCCAATTAAAACTTTAGCTACTGATGGAATTTCCCCCAGCTCCCCCCCCCCCCCTTTAGAGGCTTTGGGCCTGCACAGCCTGGGTGTCCTTGGAGAGCAGGCCCAGAGAGGTTTGTTATGACCAGAGAACTGAAGTCAGCAGGCTACAAGAAACTTCAGTGTTACACATTAGGCAACACAGGATTTGAAAAATATGAGTTAAAACCTAAGGCATCACCACACACTGGTTTGCAGGGAGCCATGTCTGCCTAAAGAATTGAGTCTAATCAAGGACCAAGGCAAAGAGCACAAGCTCCAGCTGCTTGCAGAGCCCATACTCCTTCAAGCAATGCCTCTGCTCAGAGCCTTGCAAACCCAAGCTAACAGCACACAACATTTCATTCTCAGGCTGAACAAAAAGACCAGCACAGAAAACTGTTTGTGTGCTTTGGTTTTCTGCAGACAACAGGACTCTCCAATTTTTGAGATTCAAAATTAATGAATACACATATAGAATTAGTGACTGTAGTTTAAAAAACCCTCACTGAAAACTCTGGTCAAATTGTCTGTGTTAAGTGTAGGAAATCAGCAAACAATAATTTAAATTACGGGAGTTATGCAATTGGTCTTGGGAAAGTTAGAAATGTGCTGAGATAACAAGTATCACTTGCAATCACAAAATCACAGAATTAATTAGGTTGGAAAAGACCTCTGAGATCGAGTCCAACCTTTGACCTTGTCAACCAGACCATGGCACTGAGTGCCATGTCCAGTTGTTTTGTGAACACCTCCAGGGACGGTGATTGCACCACCTGCCTGGGCAGCCCATTCCAAAGTTCAACAACCCTTTCTGTGAAGAAATTCCTCCTGATGTCCAACCTGAACCTTCCCTGGTGCAGCTTGAGGCCATTTCACCTTGTCCTGTTGCTTGTTGCCTGGGAGAAGAAACCGACCCCCACCTGGCTACACCCTCCTGTCAGGGAGTTCTAGAGAGTGATAAGGCCCCCCCTGAGCCCCCTTTTCCCCAGGAGAAACACCCCCAGCTCCCTCAGCTGCTCCCCACAGGACTTGTGCTCCCTCAGACCCTTCCCAGCTCCATTGCCCTTCTCTGGACACTCTCCAGCCCCTCAATGTCCTTCCTGCAGTGAGGGGCCCAGAACTGGACACAGCACTGGAGGTGAGGCCTCACCAGGGCTGAGCACAGGGGACAGTCACTGCCCTGGTCCTGCTGGCCACGCTATTCCTGATCCAGGCCAGGATGCCACTGCACTTCTTGGCCCCCTGGGCACAGCTGGGCTCATGTTCAGCTGGCTGTAGACTAATTGTTACGATATGAACAACCAAACACCTTATCTTGATTCTAAGAGCCCAATATGAAAACAGTTTTTCTAAACTCAGCTTTCACATATCCTGACACCTCTGTTGCCATCTTAATTGGAAATTTATGGCATACTGGATCAACTGTTTGCTGCTACAGCCACGCTCTGCAGGGAAGAGGAAACCAATATCATGCTTGACTGACCGAAGGAATACCTTTTGAAGGTGTGGAAGATGAAGTAGAAGTGCCAGGAGATGGAATTCCCAGGTCTACTGTATACTGCAATATATTCTGAGGTGTTGGAATTGCATGCTGTAAATCACTTCAGATTGATCCTGAGATCTGGTTGCAGCAGAAATCTGTGGTCATCATTCTTATTTCTGCCATGGAAAGAGAAGTCTTTAATTTCACTCTTGCATTTTGTTAGCCACCATGAAATATTCCATCATGGCTGAAATAGTAAAAGCTGTTTCTCCATCTGTGCCTGTAAGCCACAAAAGCACTAGTTTTTCATATAAATAAACCCGAGTTCTGTAACACTTTGAAGATCCAGAAAGTTTTAAAAATTCTCTGCTTTTACTAATGCCACTACTCCAAGCATTTGGATTCCAGGTTTATCCCATTGTGCCTTTATCAGTAGAAGAGTAACTTCTGACCAGATGGTCTTGAATTTGTGCTTCTAAATATTACAGAACCTGTCAGGAAAAAAGGTCCTTCTGTCACTTGTCCATTTTACACAGAGAACAGTCAGTTATGTGATAGATAAACTGTGTCACTACCCAGGTGAAAGAACTAACACAGTATTAATCTGGTTTCAGATCCATCCAACTGATGATAGGATAGCTCAGGTATTAAGCTGCCTTTGTGGTTTCAATTATTTACCTTTTATATGCCTGGAAAGTAAAGTTATCAGCATAAAAATAATCAAGCAGAGAGTTCTATAAGAGTGGCAAACGAGTTATTGCAATTGCTTTAGGCAGTGTAACCTACTTCTGCATAGTCACAGATGGGGAAGGTTTACTCCTAGCCTAAATTTTATATGTGCAGAAAGAAAAGCAAGACATGAAAGCAATCCTGTTTCCCCTACAAACTCAGCATTTCCTTCTCCTCACTGTTGTCTTGCCCCCCTCCGCTGCCTCCCCAGCAGCCAAAAAATCAAATCAATTTATTTTAAAGGCAAGGGATGAAATGTGACTGTACTGTGAAGTGAAGGAGAAGGTAAGGTGAAGGAGGAGGTTATTAACTAAAATTATATCGCAGCTTATGGGATAAGAGTAACAGTCTAAAGATGTAATGAATTTCAGAAACCCAAAATGCAGCTGTTTTAAATTGTATTTTTTATATTTGATTGATCAGGCAAATGTGTTACTTTAGAGATAAGGCAAAAGTTATCACACTGAGAGATGGTTTCTGGTCACACTGTCATCTGGTTAAAAAGATGCAGCACCCAAGGGCTCTGCTTGTTTATTGAAAGAATCTGTTTTATTTCCAGAAGAAAAATTAAAAATCATTGCTTCAAAAAGGGTGTGACAGAGCTGGAAAGAGAGAGTAGTTTAAGTCTGTGACATTACAGGGACCCCGACTCTTCTCCTTCCTGCATGTGATTGTCAGTCACACCAGAGTCCTGCTAATCTCAGCTTAACTCCTGTACTGCCCAAGAGGTACTAACTGGAGTGTGTCAGTGTGTGGCTCACATGTGTGGTTTAACTTCTGCTGAGGAGCCTGATCTCGCTGTGGAAGTGGTAAAAACCAGCCCAAAGCAGTGGAGGAGCCCCAGCTTCCTGAGCCGAGGTGCCTCAGCAGAGTGCAGCACCTGAGCCCGGTGGGTGGAAGCTCCACTGTTTTTTAGATCCCAGTATGCCAAATGCAGAGGGAAAGATGGAGAAGCACCTGCTTTCAGATGTATTTCATCTCACCTGCCACAGAACCTGAAGACAGAATACTGTGAAAAGAGTATTTGAGGATTGAGTTGACTTTCTTTTCAGCTGCTGCTTTTAATGTTTTACTGCCTGCTTTTAATGTTTGCAAAGCTTTTGGCTATAAAAGATGTATATGGCTGAGAGGTTTCTCTTGGTCTGTAGTCAGTGCCACAAAGGAATTCCTCCAGGCTCCTTTGCCTTCCTTCCTTAGCTCCTCAGAGACCTCTGCCTCTCTCCCTGGCAGCAGACCAAGGGGAAACAGCTTCTGTTAAAGCTCCCCTTGTAGCAACAAAACACCATTGATCAGCCACGTCTGTCAGTGCCAACAATTTTTTGAAGCTGGCACTCTTTTAATGCCTGGCTTCTCTCTGTATTTAAGGTTCAGGTATGCAATGTAAAGAACCCCCCTGGAGAGTTACTTTCTTTATTTCATCCTATTGAAAAGAAAACCTGCTGCAGCTGACCAGCCCTGAAAACATCTGTTCAGATCCATTTCAGGCCAGGCATGGGAGGTCCTATTCCTGCCCTCCAGTGAGCTGCCACTGGCAGGTGCAGAGCATTGGGAACACCAGCCTGGAGACATCCAGGCTGGATTAGAGGCCCTGGGTTGTCCTCAGCTGCATTGGTACTTTTTCAGGGCAGTCCCTTTAAGTAAACCAGAGCTATTTTGTATTTATACCTAGATACTTACTGGGCTGTTGCATTGAAAGATCCTAATCTTGCTTTCACCCCCATGGGATATTGATTTTTAGGAAAATACTTTATGCTTCATTTCTCAGGGTTACAACACAGCTTAATGGATCATATACTTAGGGATCCACTTCCATTAATTTCTAGCTTACATTCTCACTCTTTCACAACACCAAAATGTCAGTGGCTTTAGCCTTTTCAATATAATTTCCTCTGAGAGCAGACAAGGTAAAAAGAAGGCAAAAAATAAGCTTTTATTTAAATAACACCATCCACATATTACCTTTGAGTGTGGAGGAAGAGTTATATAAAGGCCCTTCCACCTGCCTTTTCTTTGAGTGGGCTAAAGCCCCCACTTACTCCTTGATGATTGACTTTTGTTTGCTTAGGGTGGCCCTTATTCCCTTCTTGTTCACACATTTAGCAAGCATGAAGGTTTGCTGTAGTTGACATCAGCAGAATTTTATCAGCAGAAAAGCAGACAAAAATGTAAGTACTACTGACATAAGAGGCAGCATCTGAAAGCAAAAATATGCATTTGCTGTTACTGAAATGAAAGAAATTAAACTTATACTTGTCTATTTGCAGCTATATTCCTTTGAAGCATTACAAAACCTCGTGAAAATATAGATGTTAGAGACTGTATAATCACTTAGAAAGTTAATGTGCATAAACATACATAAAATGATTGTTTGCTTTTTTTCTGCACAGCCCTTTTACTGTATTACTGTATAAATCAGACCTACTTTATTTTCACTTGCTTAGCTTTGTACTCTTTTTAAAGCATCTCAATGAATGAATACATATTTCTAGACCCTTACAGCCTTAAACTCCAAATTTATTACTGTATTTTCACAGCAAAAAAGGCCTTCCAGACATTTTTCTATGAAACGTATTACTGGAGATAGGACTGGGGGATTTAATGGCTCAAAATATGATTTCCAACCTTGGAGGTGCGTGACAAATCCGAGTGCAAAACGTCATGTCACAGAAGAGTGGACAGTCTCAACAGGAGAACTGGAAGCTCCCCAGTCCTGTCCTGTTGTGGCAGCAGCTGGGATAATAAGGGACACAGCTCCCTGAATATTGTAATGTTTTCTTTCTTGCTCCTGCTGGTACCCAAGAGCATATGGCCATGGTTGTATGGATGAGGCAGCTACAAGTCATAGCCATGCATAAACCAGGGGGAAAACCACCCTGGTCATTGGAAGCGTAGGGATGCAGTGAGGCTGGAAAGCTGGGCTGCAGCATGCTCTGCTGGCAGTGCAGAGCTGTCCCTGTGTGCCTCAGAAAGGGTGATCCTGCAACACAGGGATGGAAAAGGAGGTCTCTCTCATGCCAAATGCAGTGCTGGTTTAGAGAGAGCAGGACAAACCAGAAAGGGTTTGTGGGAGGTGCTGCCTCAGAATGATGCTCTGAATTTAGCAATCTCACAGGAGAAAAAACACAGGCAGGTTAGAGAAATGTTGCAGAGCAGAGAAGAGACATGTGCTTACCAATTTTTTTCTTCTAATTGATCAGGGATCTGTTAGACAGCAAAGCCCTGGCTGTCTGTGCTGTGTGTTGTACACTCAGAGAGATGTTTTGCAGGCACACAGTGTCTCTTGTTGCAGCAATGCCTTTGGCTGTGGTCACTCGTGGGACTGGTTCTGGATGTTCAGAAGGGGAAGAAGTATCACCTCCCTCCACGTAAGACAGACAGCCTGATAGGTTTTCCTTGCTGCTCTTACATCAGTAACAGCTTTCTCTATTTGCATTTTATTACTTACCCAAAAGCCCTACACATGCACATTCTGCCCTCAGGGAGGATTGAGGTTATGAGAACCCGTGGTGCTGGGGAGTAGGGACCCCTCAGTGTCCAAAAGTGGTCAGTCCTCCTTCCAAAAGGGGACTTCAGTGAGAATATGTGTCACAGTGGCCCTTGCCAATGGCACGATGGCTCTGCCTGTAATGTAGATGTCTGTCTAATGGGCACTGAGCTAAGACCAACAAAATACAACTCGTACAGGCCACTGAACAGCTTCTGATGTTAATGACTTTTGATTACCACTGGCCCGAGCTGCATCTGTATTTTATTAACACTGTGTACAGAGTGAGTAGGATTCCATGTGGAGAACAAAGTACCTTTTCTCTTGTTTTGCCTGTAATTGCAAAAGCTTAAATTGTACTTGTAGCTGTTTTATGATTGACCTTAAACAGTGCATTTGCTATAGTGGAACAGCACAATTTCTGGGGAGTGGAAAGATCACACAGAACTGGCCGATGATCTCTATGATGCAAATAAAAACAGTGCCATGAGTGTTCAAATAAATATTTCTTTTCATTTTGTATTTTCATTTTTATTGCTTCCCCAGGTCACTTGAAATGAAATTGTCCTTCACAGGTCAAGCTATGGCTGCTTTGCAGACAGCAAAAAAAGACAGTGCTTTAGATCATTAGAGCCCTGGAGATGTTACAGCAATCCAAATGATTTGCATTCCTGAAGGAAAGGCTTTTATTTCTGAACTGTTCACCTCTTATTGATCTAAAAATGTACTTTTTTTTTTTCCTCATGAAAATGCCTGTTCTCAGAATTGAAAAAAAAAGACATATTCCTAGCCTTGATGTGCCACCTCTCCATCAGCTCCCTGAGGAGCTGTCCACTGCACTTTCAGTGCAAGTCATGGTGCCGGAGGAAAGGAGCACTTTGGGCAGCGGAGCTGCACTGGGACTCAGTGGATAAAGTGGAGGGAGAGGAGGTGGAAGACTCAGCCCTGGCTCAGGGTCCAGATAGGCCACTTCCTCTCACAGGAAGGGGGCTGCTCCTGCTCTGGCAGCTCCAGAGCCCAGGAGCTTTTCATGAACTGCCTGCTGGCAGGCAAAGCTGTGCAGCCTTCACAGAGTCTGAGTCTGAAGTGGATGTTTAGAGGAGGCTCTCTCACCTCCCCATCAGATGGGAGACACGATGCCCCCACGCCCTGACTCCCTCCTCCACTGCCCTCAGTGCCACTTTGGGACGTGATGGGGACAGAGCAGATGCTCAGACTGTGAGCAAGGACCTCAGATATCAGACTGGTGGCACCTGTAGGGGCTATGCCTCCACTGCATTTTCATGCCTGAATCATCTGTGCACCACATTTTGCTGTCCTGCTGGGTTCCCTTTTGTCCAAGAGGAATCCTTGCCTCTGGGAAGAGGGTGGCTGAGGCTGGATGCTGCCTTGGAGGAGTCTTCCCTTCCCTGGGGTGTCTTTGTATGGCTCCTATGTTCAGCCCTTGTGGTGGCTGTCACTGGTGCTGCCACAAGAAGCTGGGGCCGTGCCCTGGGCAGTGCTGGCCTGTGGAGTTGAAGTCAGGCTCAGGAGATGAATGAGGATGCATGAATATGGTATATGGCAAAAGTTAATGGAAAAGAATGCCTCATTGCTCACAGAGAGGTTATTACATTTTTAAGGCATTTATGAACAAATAAAATGCATCTACAACTGGAGAAAGAGCTTACCCCACACCTGCTATGTTCCCCTCCCCACCTTCAAGCAATCCTCTCACTTATTAGCATTTCAACACTTTTCTTTGAAGTACAAACTGTATTTTAGCAATATTATTTCCATTCATGCTGTGGAAATGAAACTTATGACAGTGTTGATTTCTCAGATCTCCTCAGAGTCTTTGAAATTTGCATTAGATTATTCTAATCACTTAGCCTCGTTGTATATATTTACACAAGGACGTTTGATGTTTAAACAGATCAGTCTGCGATGAGATGTGCAGGGGGAAATATATACCCCAAAGAAAAGGAATGCTCTTTTTTCTCAGACCACATCTCCAACTAGAAGTTTTCAGATAAAGCAGTGGGTCAGTGCCTTCGGGACCTGCAGGAATGACAGTAAGACTGGGAAGATGGAGGAATTGGCTCCACCTTCAGCAGCAGACAGCAGAGATGGAGTGGGGCTGGGTTCCTGCAAGTAAGAGAAAGGTGGTGAGGACTCGTCCTCTCCCACACTTCATCACCAATGTGCCCTGTGCTCCCAGCCATCTGACAGAAGAGATTGTCCAGCCTGAACCCATGATGAACGAACCCACATCTACAGACACAAGGTTCTGGGGACTGAGCAGAGGGAGCAGCTGCCAAATACCAGCTCCACTGAGTCAGTGGGAATAGTAAAATGTCCTTTTTTGGGGACAGCAAAAAGCTGTGGTGCAGTTGTGGTAGCTCTGACCACAACATCCAGACAAGTCCTGCAGGACCTGTGCTCCTGTGGGCAGAAGACAGGGAATCTGGGGAGCACTGCAGACATATGTTCAAGTTAATTAATTTGTTTTCAGGGCTGGCTCTGTGAGAACCAGAATGAGAGACCACAGGAGCACCCTTTACACAGTAAATGTGACCAGGAAAAAGTGGTGGAGCAGGCCAGACAAAGGAGAAACAGATCTCTTGAGGGCTGAAGGAGATAATCTTTCCTGAAGATGCAGTATATTGCCAGCTATCTCACATGAAGTTTAGCTTCACAAAGACTGGGGATCATATTCCTATTTGCAATTCTTAAGGTATTTTAAAGAAAGACTATTCTGAATTATGATGCTAACTTTATTTACGATGAAATCTGGAGAAAGTAATCTATTATAATCCCTGTATGGCCATTCACTGAAGAGTTGGACTTGATGATCCTTGTGGGTTTCTTCCAGCTGAGAATATTCAGTGATTTTTTTGATTCTGTGATTATCTAGCATATTACCCTAAAGACTGTAAAACCCATGACAAACCGTTTCAACACAGTTTTGATCCTGTAACTTGAGATGATGAAGTTTGTGGGTATGTACCCTAAAAAAAAAAAGAGGAGCCTTTTCCAATAATATGCACTTCCATAAACTCAGTGATAGATGAGAGCAGACTTTCTCACCCACACACTGAAATGGATCTATCCACTTAGACATGAAAATAACATGTTTTGAAAAAGTCTAACACTTCGAATTGTCACCAGTGAAGACAGCTTTCTCCAAAGGCAGAAAAGATCTTTTAGCTCTCCTAAGCTTGTAAACCATATAGAGTCAAGTAAAAAAATACAGAACAAAATTTAAATGCTCTGCTTTATGATGATTTAGAGATCTAAAGAGGTTTTAAAGGTAACATTTTCAACTTCACAACTTTCACAAGCAAAAATTTCTAGAAGCAGTGCTCCCTCCCTTCCTAGGACTACCTAAAACAGGGCAGCCAAGCCAGAGCTGGAAGAGGAATGAGCTCATTGCCAGTGCTGGATGGGCAGTCACAAAACTCCTACTTGTCCTCTGAGGGTGCAGCAGAAGGAACACCTCAGGGCTTTCATTCTGGCTGATTTATTTTGTCCTTCTTCCTAACTCACAAGCTACATGCCTTGCTGCACTGGTAAAGAGATACCATGGCCCATGTGAGACAGTCAGGAGAGAGAGAGGCTAATGGCCATTTCTCACCTTAAAGGACAGGAATTAGTGAAGCAATCAGAAGCACCGTGAGATTCATAACTTTTCTGCCCCACAAAAGTGTGTTAGCACACAGAGCAATACTCATATGGGCGTTTTTATTCCCAGGAGAAACCCATTTCAACAGGGCCATTTTGACTTATGCCCCAGGTACCACTTCAGCTCCACATCTCTGGAGGGAAAAATGCATTTTAGTGCCTATCCAACATTAGCAGAACCTCCCAAGATGGGCAGGCTCATAACATATTAAGCTTTGAGATCTAGTTCTACTTTTGGAAGCGAATTCTTTAAACAAATATTTATGACTAGGAATGAAAGATGGAATGAATGGACAAGTGCTATGAAATGGCTTCTGAAGTTAGTTTTGCTCAAGTTGCACATTCCTAAAGAGGTCACAGATAATGCCTGTGCTAAGGAATAGTGAACTGAATGGTTTGCTTGTGAAGTTTCCGAAAGCATTTTTCCTTAGATAACCTAAAGTGATAGAAAAAACTCCTCTCTTCTCTTAAAAAGAAACACATCCAAAGTCCATATTTCAGCATGCTTCCTCCCTGAGGATTTCTCACTCTAGAAAAAAGAGGATGTTTTTTCTAATGGCTTTCAACATGTTTGTGTGTCTGCCAAGTGTTTTGCATCTGACAGTCAAATGCTGCTGGTGAGAACTGTCCATTCCTCCAAGGACTTGACACTGGAGCCAGTTTGCATCCCAAGTGACTATATAGGAGGTGACTGCAGCCATTATGTTGTTAGATTTAGTCAAAACATTCCCAGAAGAGGCAGGAAGGCATGCTGGGAATTGTCTGATGAGCCTGCTGGGAGAATAATTATGTGGCCTGCAGTTTGTTTGCATCATCTTTTGTGGCACTTTCTTAGTGCATTTTGTGTCATTTGAGCACTCAGCTTTTTGAATTAAAGAATTTTTACTGCCATTGTCTCTGTAGCTAATTCCCAGACTGTGCAGTCTTGAATTTGCATTCCAGGGCTGCTTCTGTATTACAGAAGGTATTAGAAAACTAAAATACATTTTTCAATATTTCCATTCTTACTTGTGATGAAATTTTGTGATTGAATTACAGAGTTCCCTGTTCTGATTGCAGTGCTTACACAGCCATTAGGTCCATTTGTGTTTTAATACTGCTTCTTTCAGCAGGATGAATATAAAAATTTTCAATACCCTTTTTTTTTTGTTAAAATTGCACATACAAACTTTGCTGGGTTTGGTCGTTGGTTTTTTTGTTTGTTTTTGTTTTAATTTGATTTTTTTTATGTAACAAATTACAGTTCAAAAAGCTTGAAAAGCTTTTCAAGAGCAACTTAGGTATCTGGGAAACACAGCTCTATTAGAATTTTAATATAACTCAGCATCTTTTGAAGAAATAAATGGGTATGAGCCCCTGGAAGAGAGTATGTGAAAGTAATACCAAAATATCAATTCTGAGTTGACAGAAAAATTGAAAGCTGTGAAAGGAGTCATGTTAGAACCTGCACTTATTCAACTGACTACAAGGAGTCCATCATAGCTATGAGTGCCTTTTACAGAGCAGATAGGCAATTAAAAAAACAGCAGTAACAGCAAACCAACTCACCAAAGCATCCTGACGAGAGCAGCCTGTCTGGTCCTCTCTGGACCAGTTGCTGTCCCAGCTGCTGTTCCTGATAAAACAGACCAGCCTCAGAATATCCCAAGCCAGCCCTAGACTTTGTTTTTCCCTGGTGGGAAAAGCACAGGTCTTTCCAGCTCTGGGTTATGAATGCAGATACAGAGCCATGTGTCTCTAGATTTAAATACATCGAGGTGGATACAAAGGAGGGAGGAGAAAAGGAAGAAAAGGAGGTGAAAATTACCACATCAGAGCCTTTTGCTGCTGTCTATGGATAAAAATGTATTGCTTGTGACTCCACTGAAATGAGAATCTGCTGTTAGAGAGTTTACTACAGTCTATCTTGTTTGTGCACTCAGGGACTTCAGAAGACTTTGTTGGAATGGAGCTGGAAGAAAAAATTGGATCATTGGCCAAAGCTTAAAAGACCCATTTTCTTGCTACGGAAAGATTATTAGCATTCTCACAAAGATGACTGAATTGAAACAAGAAACTTCTTTCAAAAGCAAAACTACCTTTGATGAGAATCCTGCACAAAGCACAATAAAGCATAAAAGGGCCTGTGGGATCCAATTTTCTTCTGTGTGTGCTTCCCAATTCCTCTCTTTGCTAATGGGTCACCTGGGATGTGTCTTCTTTCCAGAAGCTGAACTAGGGCATCTTAGGAGGACAGCAGGGAGCCAAAGATTTCCTAAAAGACATGCTGGTGCAGTTTCTTGAAGGGGGAAATAACATCATATCTACATCACCTTGTGGTCACTTGCACTGCAGAAATATAACTTGACCCACCAGCCAGAAGCAGCCTCAGCAACCTGCTCCTGACAGAAGTTAGCACAAGAGAAAAAACCCAAGAAATTACCTTATGGACAATGAAGAAAAGACAACTTTATATAGTGAAAGTTGCTTTTCTTTGTTCCATTCATTTGAAATGTGACTTAGCTCTGAAGCATGAGGATTTATACCCCTTTTAAGTCTTTAGTAAATTAAGGTAATCTGTATCTTTCTGAATACTGAATGTCTGTCAGAGATCAATTGTGTATTTTGTGATCCTTGCATGATTATTTTCTCTTATAATTTTCAATTCCTGACCTTTTGAGCTTCCTTTATTTTCCATTAAAAAACCCATTCTAGCTCAGGCCTACATTATTTAAAAGTAAATTTCATAATCATTTTATTTAACTTCCGCTAGCCATAGCAGGATTGCAAAGAAAGGCTTGGTGGTGGAAACAAGGATAAATAGCCTGGGAGGAATACAGAGAGATACAGGAATACAGAGAGCAGTCCAGTGAAGTTCCCACTAAGTGAAAAAGGAGAAATATAACCCCTTTCCTCCCTCCCTTCTCCATTTCCTCTGTGAAACCTGTCAATGCAGTCACACACTCTTAAGAGACTATTGCATTTCAGGAGTGGCCAGGTTGACTTCCTACAGCTCAGTCTTTCAGCGTGCTGTGGAGACTCAGGAAGTTACAAAAAGGACACCAACAGGACATGTTTCTCTCAGAAGGCGCCACAAACACTTGAAGGAATAACTTTATCATCTTTACTGTCCTGGGGACAGCTTTTCTCTTTCTAAATTTAAAGCTTTTCAATAAAAGAAGAAAAAAAAATCACAACAGGATAACTTGCATCAATTTTTACTCTATATTTTGCCTAATATTGCCTGACTTATATTACAAATAACCTTTCTTGGGCTCCAGGCAGAAGAGCTCATGAGCTCCTAACACATCCCAGATCCAGTGGGCTTCACAAATTATTCCTATCTACACACCTCCTCCTATCAACCAACTAAACATCACCACAGACACGCTAAAGAAAGTGAATTAAAGTTTAATTGTAGCACACGAAATCCAGGCTCACTGATACTCTGTTGTTCTCCAGCTGCTTTCTTTTACCGCTGGTTTCTTTGTATCGTATTTGGCTTGCTCTACACAAAAGTCCCTTTGTACATCAAAGTTGTTCTGAAGTGAATCCATGAAAACCTATGTGGACATAGCGCCTCCTGATCTGCAATTAAACTTAGGCACAAAGTCTGGATTTATAAATCTGGTGGTTAAATCTGGTGGCAGTACTTTAAAGAGACAGCGTTTTAATAAAATGAGAGATGCTAGGGTGGATTCATGATGGGAAGTACAAAGAAGACCTGGTGTGGGGAGGCTGGGAATGGGGAGAAGCAGCACAACAACAATAATTGCCAATAAATGCACACATCATCAGCAAGCAGAGTTATTGAGGTATTATTCCAAGCAGGATTCTCTCACCTCAGTAGGTCTGCCTTTCCTTACTTGGGTTTTTTGGGAAAGAGTTTCTAACTGTATTCTCATGAGGCCCTGGACACATCTAAATTTCCTGTGTGGTAACTTTAGGTCATATTGTGCCTGAAAGGAATTGTAACGTTACAAATTTGTCCAAACACAGGAATTACTTATGTCACAGGCTCCTCTCTTTCCCCCTTTTTCACTGAAACTTTTCACCAAGCTTTACAGCATCTTGCAAGACGAAATCTTTATCATTTAAGGCACTGCAGGAAACTAAGTGATGCATTAGCAGCTCACATGTCCCATTCACTTCTTTGCATTCATCTTGTACTAAGAGGGAAAATGATATTGTATCCAGAGGAGCAAGAGATTTGTTGGTTTTATTTCAATATAAAACAAGTAATTTTAAAACAGGCATAAATTTACGCATTATTTATCTGAAAATTAAATGAAGTTATTTCCTTTGACTGCACAAAGGCACAAATGATCACGTTGGCCATGCACTTAAACCCCTCTGTGGCAGACAGTTGTTCTTGGCCAGTACTTAACTATTGTATAGGTATAAGATAACTTATGTCCTTTTTTCTGTACCATAGCTTTTTCATTTTTATCAGCTGTAGCAGCTGTAATTTTTTAAGACAGATTTGATACAACATGGAACCAGAGGTGTCTGTTTAAACCACTTCTTAGTAAGATGTTTTCCTATTTGTTCACTTACATTTATCTTAAGAAAAGACACAGAACGATTTAAAGAGTGTATAGTCCCTTTTTCTGAGCTGAAAACCAATATGAAAACAATGGTTTCCAGTAGGAATTGGTTTTCAGTATTGGACTTTAAATACGAAAGTCTATTTATTACAGAAATTATGAATAGCCTGAGTCATCTGAAATAGCACCATCTTTCAGAAATCATGTGCTGCTCAAGGAGAGTGAAGGTAGCAAAAGCAGAAACTTAAGGTTTTTTAAGCAAAGTAAAACTTTGTTTTGCTAAAATATGCCCCAGCCTCTGATTAAATAAGTGAGCAGATGGTACCCTATTTGTTGAGTTAGAACTTTCACAGCTCTGCCCTTGATTGTTTTCTTGTCTTTTCTCACATCTACACTGAAGCTAGAGACATGCACAGTCTTTCTCTAGATACTTCCAAGAAGTTTGAGGACAATTGTTCTGACCTGCAGTAACAGGAAAAGAAATTGGTAACAAAGTCTAGCTGCACAAATTAACTCTCTCGAGATTAAATTTATCATCTCGAGACCCTATTTATCATCGTGGTCTGATGGTGATTTCCCAGTAGGTGAGAAAACCAGACCCTGTAAATTGTCAGCTGCATGGTGCTTGGTGAGACCAGCAGGACAGAGAGGAAAAGAAAAAGTGAGGGAGACCCTTGTTTAATGCTCCATTTTCTGCTACAAAGGGACTTGAGCCCACATGTTCTGTTATCCCTGACAGGCAAGGTTTTCCACTGAAAAACAAGAAAAATTAAATAGGGTGAGGGAGGTGAGAGTGAGAAATCAAGAAAAGGAAAAGCACTTTATTGCCTGGGGTTAGGGAATTACTATATTAAGACTGTTTTTACTAGTATAAAACTAATTGCAAAAATCAAGCAAGGAGAAGGAACAAGACGTTTGCAGAAATTTACCTCTGGCAGGACAAGGAACAACATTTCCCTTGTTTTTCCTTCTGACCAAATCCAGATGGACAATGTTGTGAGGATGGTGTGAGTAAGCATGTGCTGCTGGTTCCCATGCAGCATTTTCCAAAAATTTCGGTCTACAGGGTGCCCATATTCAAAAGCATTCAAATGACCTAAAAATAAAACAAGCAAAAATTTCTTTAGGAAAATTCCTTTACCCACAGACAATGTCTGGATTCCAGTAAATTAAACCCATGCAACACTGTAATTGGGCCACATTTCACTTTGACAGGCAGCTTTTTTATTTTTCACTTTGGGAGATTGTTGGAATTTTTTTTTTTTTTTTAATGATCTTGGATGTTTTTTATTAGTAACTAAGGAAAAACTTATAATAAAAGCACTATTCCTCTTCATTTCATTATGAATTAACTCCTGATTCTTTGTGAAATCTCTCAAGAGCTATTCTTACATAGTGGGTTACACCAGAAAGCTCTGATTTAGATTCTTATGTGATTAAACACTACATTACATAAACAGAAAAACACAACTTCATTAAAAATATTAACAATAAAATTTCATTATGGAAATTAATTCTCATAGGCATAAAAATCAGATTTTATTACCATCTAATAAGGATTTGTGCAGACAAAAATTTGGCACCATTCAGCAGTATAAAAGATCACATTTTCTTTCTTGCAAACAAAATTTTGAAAACAATGTTGAAGGAATCACTGTCTCATCCAGGATAAAGCAACACACTGCATCCAGGGGAAGAAATACCATCCATGTAGCAAAGAGAATTATGTTTTGCCAAAGGTCAAATCAAAAGGAATAGGGTGGAAATATTCCCCACTTACCAGCAGAAAGTAAGTTTAATTATTCCATGCCACTGCTCATCTCATTGGAGGTAATGAGCCCAATGACAATTTAATGGCAGCAAATGGAAATCCTTTCTTCCAAACAGAAAATTCAGAGCGGATAAAAAAGAAATTGCATATATTTAACAAAAAAAGAAAAAAAAATGCAGAGAAATATTGACATTAATATTAAATCTTCCCATTTAATGATATCTACTATTTCCTTTGAGAAGTTAGAAATACAGATGAAGTTATTTCAGACTGAGAGTATTAGCAGATTTATTCTCAAATCCTAACCTTGCCACAAATACTGCACCAGGAACTAAACTGCAACTCCACATCCTCTAGGTCGATACAAGGTGGGGTGGGACTGGATGTGAGCACAGGACCATGGCCAAGTGCTGCCATTCAGGTACAGCCTCATAGGAAATATGAAAAAGGTGATTTCAGGTGAAGAGAACTGTGAAATAAGTTCATTGCTGCAAAGAGCAATGCCTGCTTCAGGAGTGTTGTTTTCAGAGTTTGTTTCAACACACATACTGTCCATTATTGCAAATCACCCTGTACCAATGACTGCCTAGCCCAAAACCCAGCATATTTCTGGATACGTACACCCTATATATATATCTGTAATAGACCTGAAAAGAAGATATGAAGCAAGAGAGTTTTGTGCTGTGATTGCAGCTGAAAACACAATCAGCAAATAGGTTCTCTATTCTTCAGTTCTGCTGTCGCTCTCCACAGGACTTCCTAAATACTTGGGACTGCATTACCTTCTTGCTTTTCTATTAAATAGGAACACGCCCAGATACCACTTAGCAGACAATACCATTTCCATGGCTTTGATTCCTGATGGAGCCTACTTTAATTTTTTTTTTTGGTGGAATATTTCCTGCATAATTTAGAAACATGACCTCCATGAAATATTTAGAAAGGAGCAAAATAAACTGTGCTTTCAAACGGAGCAGATTCTTTTGAAATGGAAACTAACCTGGAATAGGTTGCTCAGAAAAATTACAGGCAATGGTACAATGCCCTACACCCAGAAATTGGAAGATTTTGTAGCATAAGAAAAGTTTTTAAAGCTCCTACAGAATTGCACCACTAAGAAGATAAGAAACTTCTTCTTGATAGAAGATAAGATTTTTCTTTTTTAATTTTTTTTTTCTGATGGAAAAATAATAAAAAGAAAAGGTCAGGTACCAGAATGCAATATAAAAGCACTGGAAACACACTTTAGGACCTTTAAATGGACAGCACGTTTTTTCCAACCTTCCTAAAAGAGAGTGCTTTTAGGAAGACATTCTCAATTCCCCCCAAAATTAATTTCCACGTGTCTGTGATATATGAGACAAGTCAAGATAGCATCATAATTGTGAGGCAGACAAACATTCTGTTCTCATAATGGAAAATTCCAATAGCCTGAGAGTTTTAATTAGAGCACTGAATCTCTGCTGTGGTACCAAGTTTCTTTTACCAGTGCACAGCTGATTTAGTGACTACCCAGGCCCTTCCTGCATTCATTAAATCAAAGGTAAAGGAATTTTCAGGATTATTACTGAAATTTGATCTATTTAAGGAAAGTAATGGCATTTTCTTCCTCCTCTTTTATAGAATACAGTTTTATAGCTAATTAAATTGAAGTATGATTTTGGACACATTTATGTTACAGTGCTGCTGGCTGCTGTTGTTGCACAGTGCAAGTGCTGTAGAGGGGCAAGAGATGCAGCTGCTCTATCCACGGAAGGGCTGAGATGGAGATGAAAAATGGGGAATTATCTCCTACCCATGGCACAGAGCCTGTACATCAATGGCTGCCACCCACTCAAGGAAATGTTATGCTCAGATGTTTCCTGTGTAGTCCCTACCAAATCCAAATCTGTCTAAGAAAGATAAAAAGATGCTATTATTATTTGCTTGATTGATTATTTCCTTGCCAGTTAAGCAGCCATAAACAACAAAACACTGGCCTGTCTCCCCAGCATTTGCTTGACTGGCATTGCAGACTATGAGCCAGAGTGACCTTCTTCTCCCGTTTCTGCATGTGAAACCTGAAGCACATTCTCATGGAGAAAAACAAATCCTTCAGCATCCTCTAAATGTAGGTTTTAAATTGCTCCAATGATTGCCTTCTAATGGAACTATTTCTGAGAAACTGGGGGAAAGGTGGAGTCAGCAAAATCCCCATTTTACTTCCTCTGGATTTTTCTTCCAAGAAAGCTCGGGAGGAGGAGAGTGACTTATTATAGACTGAAGTAGGTTTTCATGAGGATGGTTATTTGGGGTATCCTCATCACAGTCTTGGCTATAGATACTTTCAGATTTTATATGAAGCACCGTAATTCCAGAAACACGGATCTGACTTAACATGAAGAAGCAAAGTAAAAATGTCTTGAAATCACACTTAGGGAAGAACAGGCTTTGTACAAACGTTTGCTTTTCTACAATGCCCTCTGTTAGCAGAATGATGTATTACTGTCTACAGCCTAGTAAGGCAGCCTTACTTTTGCTCTGTGGTCTGTTTTACACTTTGCACACCACTTGCAATGGTATCATCCCAGTTTTGTTTTTCTTTAACTGGAAATAAAACAGCCAGCCCATTTTTAGCTTAGAAGATCTGGAAGTAAAACATGAGTCATGGCTCTGGTATTTCTCAGTTCCTGCCTTCATGACTCTGAACCTCTGGCCAGCAGCAATTCACACACAAGGTCTCTTGTATGTTGTCTTTCTGCATGTTTCATGGAAGTAGCTAGGCAGGAAGAAGAGAGGAATGCTCTTGGATGTCCAGCTGAGCATCCAGCTGAGCATCATCTTTCTTCAGACACTGGAGAAATTGTGTGCTAATTCTCCCTGTGGACAGTATTGAACAAAAAACTGTGCTCTGGGAACTCCATGTCATTACTGAGGAGTTTGATAATAAGAGCTGGTCACAGATCAAAGGCGTACTCTGCTGGGTTCTGTACACATTTAATCTCTGCTTCACAACTTTCATAAAACACAAATCAACAGAGGGTGAGAACAAGAGGCAGCAGAGATGAGCGAGGTGGGCAGTACCACGGGACGTGGCCTGCTATCAGTGCTCCTTCAGGCATCATGACTAAAGAAAATGTTTAAAGGAGGTCAAAACCATTTTATTCTCCTTTATATATGGAAAAGGTTTGGATAGTTTGCAATAGGGTGCACTCCTACATCTGTCCTTCACAGTCTTTGGATGGTTTGTATGTTGAGAGGCTGTTCCCAAAAAAGCACATCAGCTGGAGACATCACTTCAGACATTACCTGAAGAAGCTGGTCAAGGGACTACCATCAAAGAGGTCTGGACATCACCAAGAAAAGTGAAAGGGCAGGTGTGGGGTGAGTAGATGATTAGAAGGAAACCAATTGTCTAAACTCTCTGAAAGTGACTGTGTTTCAACAAAGAAAAGAAACTGCAAGCAGGGATCAGAAGAACAAATACTTTCCTCAGTTTGATTTTAATTTACTGAATTACCTACAAGTGAATAAAAAATTCATGCAAGGCAGTACATAAAAGCAATCTGGAATGATTTCAGATGGTTTCTCTGGATTTGTACCTCTCCCATGCTAATTAGAGAATAATTAGTTTCTGTACCTCTCCTGAAGTCTGTGCATCTGTCTGAGCTGGTGGCGTCATGCGCATGAAGATGTGACTTTTGGAGTAAGCACAGTGACAAGACACTTTGGAACCATCAGCAGTGAACAGAGCTGAAGTTCTTCATCCCTATTTCTTGCAGACAGAGCATTCATATTAAGAAAGGGAGAAAGGCTGGAACTTGCCACTTGACAGGGTCCTACTGCCAGAGCACAGCAGGAATGGAGGCACGTGGTACCACCACCATGTCCAGGCACTCGGTGTTCTCCAAAACACCCTCTCTGGTGTGGTGATGGTTGATGTTCATCATCAAATTTATGCAAAGATTGGGTGTAGCAGGTAAGATAAGATTGCCTCAAACACCCTAGCGCTTTTGAAAAAAATTAAACCTAGAAGAGAAATTTAACCTATGTACTTAGGGAGTTACACATTACCTTTGTAGCCTTTGCTGTTTTTTACATGCAAGCCAGAGTATTACCCCATTTCCTATCAACAATAAGCCTGAAATAACAGAATTAACTATGGGGGGACACATCATTGCAGTCTGCAACTTCCTCGTGAGGGGAAGGGGAGGGGCAGGGACAGATCTATTCTCTGTGGTGACAGTGACAGGACCTGAGGGAATGGCCTGAAGTTGTGTCAGGGGAGGTTTAGTGTGGGTATTAGGAAAAGGTTCTTCACCCTGGGACACTGGAACAGGCTCCCCAGGGAAGTGGTCACAGCACCAGCCTGACAGAGTTCAAGAAGATTTTGGACAAGACTCTCAGGCACAGGGTGTGACTGTTGGGGTGTCCTGTGCAGAGCCAGGAGTTGGGCTTTGATGATCATTGTGGGTCCCTTCCAACTCAGGGTATTCTGTAATTCCGTGACTCTAAATATAAGGGCAGCCTCTCCATGTCTTTGGCAGCAGCTTGTGCTCGAGTCCGTGCAGAGACTGCACAATCACAGCTTCAGCTTTACTCGCCTTCCCCCTTGTATTGTTGGTGAAGACAAAAGAGAAATTTCAGCCCATGGCTTGAAGGCATGCCCTCCTACATCACCTTCATCTCCATAGCCCCACGTGTCAAATTGATGGAAAATATTAAATATTTTTATGAATACTGTCATAACATCATACTTTGTTTCCTCAGTCTCAAGACAATAACAATAAGAGCAGCAAGGCTCTCTTGTACTATCTTGTCCCTTCCCCAGGTTAGTCTGGTAGCCACTGGGTTTCCACACCTATGCTTTCCACCAAAATAATATCAGCACAACCTGGACAATTTCCTTTCTGCCTGAGAGTGAAAAATAATAAAAAATATTCCTTTTTCTTTTTTTTCCCCCATTCATGGCCCAAAGTTGACTTCTGTTCTCATCTTGTTAAGGAAACAAACCACTAAACCAAATAAAAGCCAAAGACATCTTACCTTTCTTCCCTAGGACAACTTGAGTGTTGACTCCTCTCAGCACTGACTCCTCCAGAAGAGAAAAATGGCTTCAGGTGCTTACAATTCCTCTGGCTAATCATCTCCCTCTGGCATGGCACGTGCTATCACCACTCCTGTCCCTTCAAACGAGAGGGGTTGCTTTTTTCATTGTAGGTTACATATCACAAGCATGAATCTAACATGTTTACAGTTTATGCTAAAGAGAGATTGGAAAACTGTACTTGGAAAATCCTCAGTAATGTGTGCTGTACAGGAAAACATTACTTCTGTGCAGTATATTGAAATAGGCATTCACAGAATCACAGAATTGTTGGGTTTGGAAGGGACGCCTGGAGATCCTCCAGTCCAACCCCCCTGCCAAGGCAAAGGCACCTACAGCAGGTGACACAGGAACACATCCAGGTGGGGTTGGAATGTCTCCAGAGAAGGAGACTGCAAAACCTTCCTGGGCAGCCTGTTTCAGTGCTCTGCCACCCTCAGTGTAAAGAAGGTTTTTCTCATGTTGAGGTGGAACACCTTGTGTTTTAGTTTACGGCCTTTGCTCCTCGTCCTGTCACTGGGCACCACTGAAAAGAGTCTGGCACCAACCTCCTGTCACCAAAAATTTGAGATATTTATGTGCATTAATGAGATTGCCCTCTCAGTCTTCTCCAGAAGATTCCCCTTTCAGTCTTCCCTAGCTCCTGCAGTCCCACCTCATAAGAGAGATGCTCCAGACCCCTCATCATCTTTGTGTCCCTCCTCTGGACTGTCTCCAGTATCTCCTTGTCATTTTTGTCCTGAGGAGTCCAGAATTGAACACAGCACTGCAGCTGGGTCCTCACCAGGGCCGAGTAGAGGGGCAGGATCACCTCCCTCAACCTCCTGGCCACACTCTTCCCGAGGCACCCCAGGGTGCCATTGGCCCTCCTGGCCACAGGGACACACTGCTGGCTCATGGTCAACTTGTCACCCACCAAGACTCCCAGGAGCTTTTCTGCAGAGCTGCTCTCCAGCAGGTCAGCCCCCAAACTGTGCTGGGACTTGGGGTTATTCCTCCCCACATGCAGGACTTTGCATTTGCCTTTGCTGAACCTCGTTAAGTTTCTCTCCATGAAACTCTCCAGCTTATCAAGGTCCCACAGAATGGCAGCAGAACTTTCATGTGTATCAGTCACTCCCCGCAGTGTTGCATCACCAGGAAACTTCCTGAGTATTGATTTTTGCTCAAATGACAACAATCCTTAATATTCCTGAAGTAAGATTGGTATTATCAAGGCTTTAACTTTACTCAGATCAGGTTCATTGGCATGAAAGGAAGTATTTCTGTGAACATGAGTGGGAGTTAGATGAGGGTTAATTAAAGAACGCCCTAGAGTTGTGTGAGCTTTTGCTTTTAGTAGTGACATAAAAAAGAAGATAAAAATTCAGAAACACAGTTTGCATAGTCTTAAAGTTTTAGGTTTCTGAACAAAAATCTTCTCACAGGATTTCAGAACTATAGAAAAGCACTGTGCAAGATGGGAGGATTTTTATGCTGACATAATGGTTACATTGGGAATAGTGAGTAAAACAGAAGTTGCAGATTCTAGCAGAGGAACTAATTTCTACAATAAGAGGAACCAAAACAAGGGGAACTGAAATAATTGGATTTCCTTAATTGCAACTGTTTCTAAATAAGGACAGGCATGGAAATTTTCAGTAATTTTGTAAGAGGAGTAACCTGTGAATGGCAAAAGCAGTGTTCTCTTTAATGCACACAGCTGGCAAGAGAAGAGGCAACCTGTTCAACACAAATCATGTTCATTCTACCTGCAAACTGCCTTAAAAATCCAGCCCCTTTTCTTTTGGTAAAGCTCTGGTTCAGGTTTTCATTGTCTCACCTCTCTACATCTGAAGCTTTGTCTTCTTGATTTCAACACATCTATTTTCCCTCCCTAGAAAACTGTTTAACACATTGCAGAGAAATGTATCTTGCTGCCTTAGGACCTCTACATCATCTTCATACTCTGCATCCCTCATCTACCTCTGTTGGATCAAATCCATTCCATGCTATTACCCCCTTCTATGAGAGCATGCACTGCTCAGTGCTTGCAGCTGACCAAGAAGATAAGAGGTAACTCTCCAGCTGCTGGTGCTCTCCAATACTGCACTACTGCTTCTTCCTCTTTTATCACATTCCTTTTGGAAATGAGAAGCTTCCTGTTAAGAGAATCTACAGTCAAGTCTTCAAATTTCTGCTTAAGACTTACTGATGCCTTCCCATCAACCTAACAGCTGACAGTGACTCATTGCCTCTGTGTTGTGGTTACTCCCTTCACACTTACTCCAACCTCTCAAGCTCAGCTGGATGTAACCTTTGCTTTTACATCTGCTCATTTTCTTATCACGTACTGAGGTGACAAGATCTGTGAGGTGGGGCAGGGCTTTATTTCCCACAGCTTCAGACACTCCATTACCAGATGACCAGTTAAGCCTTTCAGAGGTGTGTGCACAAGATCTCAGCTTATGTACAGCCCGGGACGTACATGGCTGAAATCCAGCTTCCTCATGTGTCCCGGAGACTGCCAAACCTGTATTTAGTTTTGAAAACGTCCCTGGTTTTCCCCTCCAGCTGGGATTAAGTGGTATGTTTCCTGGCCAGCTGCCTGGGAAAGGTGGGAACAGATCACTGTGGTGCCTTCTGCACGCAGCCACTCTTTGATATCCTTTGGCTCATTCTATGAGAAAAAAAAAATAGTACTTAAAAGGACCAGGGACCAAAAATGACAATACTGCATTACAATCCACTCGATTAGACTGGTATGTCTAAAGTTTGGTTCCCTTCAACTGTATTCTGCCATCAGCTGCAGCACTGCAGGGTTCATCACAGTGAGAATCTCTGCATTGCACCTTTTCATTCACGAAGAATTGTCACAGGACAACTACGTGGAAAATAAACTGTTGCGTAGCTGTACACAGAGTACAGGTGTGTGCACCTGGTTTTCTTCCCAAAGCCAAACTGCAGTCCTCAGTCTTGTCACCACGGAAGACAGCCGTGCTGTGGAGTGTGACAGCAGGAACAAAGAAATTATTTTTGTGGGATACAGAGGACTACATTTCTGGGTAGCTTCGTCTCCTCCCTTTGCAATGTTTTCAATCTTTTGGGATGCATATTAAAGGCTGCCTGTATATATAGATAGAAATATTGAATTTGTCACCGGGTAAAAATTTTCACGTGGCCAAGGCAAATTTCCTAATAAAAGTCAAGATTTTTAATTTAAGTATTCTCACTGTTATTTGTGGAAGACTCAGTGCAGCTGCACAGCAAACCACTACTCATTCATCATCCCCTGACATCAACAGTTTTCAAAGGAACTGTCCCTTGGAAGGTGCTCTCATATCATTTAGAAAGGAAATAACAAATACATACAACTAAAGAAAAAATAATAGGATGAGTGTGTGCATGCTGCTTTGGTGTCATGATAATTTTAATTAGTCAGAGACCAACAGTAGACCATACAACACTATGAAACCATAGACAAAAAAGTGGGTCTCTAGGTGTCTATTGGAAGTAGATTTTTCTATTTACTTAAATTCTGTGTGTGTGTGTGCATGCATGGACATGTAAAGCCATAACATGTACAGAAGGAAGGAGTTAAGCAGAGAACAGAAAATAGCAGAAAAGAGCAGGAGGAGGGATGGAGCAAGACATCACTGCAGAAATGAAAAAGAGGTTGAGAAGCGAGAGAAGAAAGGCCAGCAAGAAAGGACTTGAACATCAAGCAGCAAAGGCCACTTCTCAACAAGCAGTGACAAATTGCTCAATCTCCTTCCTTTCAGACTGAAAGGAACTGATGGCAGGCAGGAGATACACCCTGTACTGACCTGACAGAGGCCACAAGATCTTAGTCCAGAGCACTTGCACATGCAGGTCACTGCACAGTGACACACCACTGACAGTCAACAAAAAGAAAACTATTTACTTTAGAGATTAGCCCTGGGAAATGGGAATGACCATCCAGGGACCCAATGGCCTACGACAAAAGCAATGTCATTTCTCATTACTTGACTCTTTCAGGGAGTAATTAATCTTTTCAGAGAGCTTCTAGGCAGGAAACTCTTAGATTCATCTCCCCTTGTCCTCCCTGGACAGATTTTCACTGGGCAAGGAGCCCAAGTGATCTGAAAGAGTGTGGCCCCTCAGAAATCACGGGCTGCTCAAGGTGACTGAAGGTGGCAGAAGAAAGCTCTTGCTATGCTGAATCCTGCCTGACCTCAGAGGAGCCTCTTCCTTTATAACAGCTCCCTCTTCATTTTCTGAGGCTTAAATTATCAGAGTGTCTTTCTTGCTTATGAACATTCTAACACTGACATTATATGGCAATGTTAAAATTGGAATGTCATTTCAGGAAAACCTATAGCCAGCCATGAAAGAAAAATATAAACTACTACAAATAAAGAAGTCAACATGAAAAACTCATTGGGAATAACACAGAGGTGCCTGTAAATAATACAAATAAAGGTTTAATAGAAAATAGTCACAGAGAAAGTAACTATGAGAAAGCTGATAAGGAAAAAAATTGCAAGGCTATATGTGTAAATACTGAGGAAGCACAAGGACCTTATGATGTGACATGTTTAGAAAAGATGGATTCCAAGCATACCTCTATAGCAGTGAATTTGGTAGCATCTATATTAAACCACTGAGGAGTTTCCCTCTTTACCAACGTCTACCCAGTAGCTGCCATTTCACACAAATCCATTCATTTCAATGATCTAAGTACTAATCAAAACAGTATTATGTTACTTCCTGGAACTGGCCCAAATAGTACAAATACACAATACTTGGAAAAAGATTTTGTTATGAAAATCTGCTTTCCTCCATCCTCTTTCTCCACTCAGTTCTACCTTTCATGTTTAGTTAGAACTTCTGAAGACCTCTCTTTTCTCTTGCTGTCAAAAGAACCAACAAAATATTGCATGGAATTTTTCAAAAGACTTTATCAGAGGATATTTCATGTAATTTCTTAGGGAAAAGTGAACTCTTTTCTTTATGCCTGTAAACACTGGACACCTGGCAAGACATGGCTGAACAGCTGGGCTGCAGTCAGAGCAATCCCTTTGCAGAACCAGTTGTGTTTCCCAGGGCAGGTCGAGAGGCAATGCTTGGGTGCAGCCCTGGGTTCCCAGGCAGGTTTTGTGTGTTGGGCTCTGCTGAGCAGGTACATTTACTCCTCTGTGTCCCACCAGAACAGTCTGTAGCTGTGCTGCCTAAGTGTTCCACATAAAATAAGGCACCATATATGGGACAAAATTCGGGAGTCACTGAGGTCAAGACCACCTTTTGTCATCTTTTCAAGTCACCTAGAAAAAACCTCCAGAACTCCTTCTGCTGCATGATGCAGACTGAAGATTTCAGCGTCAGTGACATTTAATCCCACTTTTATTTGTTTCCTTTAAAGACTGCAAGACTGCATCAACTAACTTTCCTTGCATTTCTTTCTCACAATTAGAGTTCATCTTTCTTTTTCTTTTTTTTTTTTNTTTTTTTTTTTTTTTTTTTTTTAACCAGATAAGCTGGAGATAGGGCTCCATCTTAAAACACAGTTACTAGTGGGGCAGTGTTTCAGTGTAGGAGGATATGACACACCTCTGCACTGTCCCCCTGTGTGAGATTTAATTCTCCAAAAGGCCAAAAGGCAGACAGCAGTAAAAGATCAGCTGCACAAACCCAGTAGTGACACAAGTCGCTTAAGTGGAGCTCTTCTGACCAATATTTTTTTATGCTCTCTGATTTTGCCTGTTGCCCAGGACAGGCATTTAATAGTACAGATGCACTTTAATATGATATAATCCATGTCCTCCAAATTGTCCCCTGGAGCTATCCAGGAGGCTATTAAGTGATATGATCATTAAGAGTGCATGACAGCCTCATACAAGACAGAACGTTGGGGAATATCAAGACTTGGGGATTGTCTGAACATCCTCCCTGACTTAAAAAGCACAGAGCAGGTGGGTGGAGAAGGGAAACTAAAGAATCTCCCAGATTTTTATCTCCCTTATTTTGGTCTTTTTAGTTGAATGACTTTTACCCATTTTTTACTCACCACCTTAGCTGTTGGCCAGGCCTGGTAAACAAACCAGGTGACTCCTTTATACATACAAGTGGAAATTAGATGGTTGAAGCAAAATTTGAAAAAAAATGAACAAATTGCTCTGGCTTAGAGGTTGCCAGAAGAAACCTGGGTGCTCCAGGCCTGCCCTGCTCTCAGCAGCATGGAATGCAGCATGCATGAAGCACCAGCAAGCAGCTCAGGGGAGAATTAAACAGCCTCTTCACTGTGCTTGGGATATAGGTTTTACCCATCTTACAGGGATTCTTTCTGCCAGACAAGGCACTTGTGTCCCAGACTGGTTCTTCTTAACAGTTTCTATTGATAGATCCAACACAGAAAAATCCTGTGCTTCACAGTGGGCACAGCTATTATGGATTCAAAACAAAAGGCAAAATAAAAGCTGGAAGAAAGTGAAACAAGTACACTCTAAATGAGATTAATCCTATCCACTGCTGATACAATTATTTTCTAACTGTAAGTGCAGCTTTCAAACTTAAAGGCCATCCTTTCTAAACCCTGAATCATGTATCCTGAGGCTTCTGTTCCTTGGAGTGCCTAGAGGAAAAGAAGGACATGGCTCTGTTAGACAGACCTCAGCTCCATATGCAGCTGGGATCTAAGGCAGCTTTCCATTACCGACCTTTGGTTTCTCCCTTTCTCCTACAGACAGTGGGACTCACCCAGCAGACTCCTTTGACACTGCCCCACTGCATTTGAACTGCATGAGACATCACCCAAAAGCTCTCTCAGCTTAGGAAAGAGTCCAAATCAGTTTGATTGCTCCAGAAAATTAGCAGCAGGTGTGCAAAGAGATACTACTTTATAATACACAGCCAAAGCTATGGGGTTTGTAAGACTGACAAAACAGGGTGGCTACATCCTGTGGATTCAATATCTCTTCCCAACACATAAAACAGAGGACTAGCCAAAGTAAGGACAGTGGTTGTATTTTCATTCTGCAGTGGCACTCAAATTACACCTGTCATTAACATTTGATAATAACTGCTAAATTGTGAAAACTGAAACTTTGAACACATAATAGGTTGTAGGGTTTTGTTTCGTTCTGCTGCCTTTTTTTCTTTTTTTTTTTTTTTTTTTTTTTTTAACATTTTTTCAGGGTAGTG
>VZRO01008509.1:230959-365229 GCA_013397915.1 Daphoenositta chrysoptera | reverse complement strand
AGGTTTTGGCCTAAGAAAAAAAAAAAAAAATCTCTTTTCCTCAAAGGATATAGTCAGGGGATTTTTACCGTGGGAAAATACAGTTTGGGTTTGTTTTTTTTTTTTGGGAACAGATTCAGTAGCATACAGTGAGCCAAAATGGAATTCTGTGATATGAGGATGAGAAATGGGGATGCCTAAGCAATGTTACCTCCTGTGTCTTGTCTTGAGATTCTCTTCACTGTAAACAGCGGCCATGGATAATGTAAGAATCTCATCTTAACCTTGGTCTGCTCCTCACATGTTCCATCCCATGTTCTAAGAGTGATGCCTGGGAAAAGCTCAGCAGCAGGACCCATTCTTGGAGTGAACTGGTCTTCAAGTGCTGGAAACTGTTCCAGCCTCAGAAACAGGAAGGAACAAGCGAGACTCTCCCACAGAGACTGGAGCCAAACAGTCTGCTGGAATGAAGAACAAAGACGTTAATTTAGGTAGCCATACATATTTTTGTGGATGTCCAGCTTCCCTTCGTGGCATCAGCCATGGCTCAGGCAGACTGAAGAGTAACACCTAGAGCCCGAGCTCTGCCAAGAGCCCAAGGTCACTTATCATTGTGTGCTCGTCACTGCAGGTCCCCAGCAAAGAATGCCAGGGCTGCACATGATCACCCAGAAGTACTGCTTTGACATGGACCAGGCCACGGTGGGTTTGGCAGATTACCCAGAGTACACAGCCCAGAATGGTTTTTATGCTGGTTTTGTGAGAATAAACAATGCTTGATCTGACAGCACGCTAATACACCAGCAAGCTGCTATACCTGCTGCTTTTGAACAAATCTGAATCTTCAGGGTGAGTTTACACTGGATCACTGCTGTGTTTCATGCAACCAGAAGCTCTCCAATAAGTTGGAAAGTTGGATTTACTATACAATCAATAGATGGCCTCAGCTGAACTCTTGAAAATGAATCTGCTCAATGTACTGCAGGCCACCTGGCACACTTCTATTTAACTACACCAGTAGAGAAGTATGTTTCAACGACAGCTGGAATTTCCCAACCCCTCTCCCTCTTGCTTCAGCAGTAGACAGAATCCCAGTAGGGTGAAAAAGGATGAGCATATGGCTAAATCCATTACTGTTCTTATAGCATTTAACTTCTCTCCCTGGGTTTGTTAAAATGCAATTTGTGATGCACCTTCTCTTTTTCCCAGCAAGGACCACTGAGATGGAACATGTACACAAGCTAAAGCTGAAAGAAATCCAATGTAAAAGAGGTTGCATGTGTTGTCAAGGGCCAGGAAGTATTCTATGGAACATCATGCCTCATAGGAAGATAAACATGCAGCTGAGGGGCAATTTTGTAAGAGTTATGGGAAACAGCAGTTCTGGGGCCTGTTACCACAAGAAAAGAGTGCTCCATGTTATGAAGCAGTGATAGTCAGGGGAGGTTGCTCCTAGTGTGAGTAATACTTGCAGACATAGTTGGCTTACAAGCAGCCAGGCTGCAGAAGTCTCCTGCTGTTCCTGCAGCCGGGGTGGATAAACAATGGGCAGCTGATTGCAGCTGGCACTCAGTCTCAGGAGACTGGGAGAGTCACTGGGAAAGCAGCAGGATTGGAGTGTATAAGTACATGGACGAATTAGCCTCATTTTGAGGCTAAACAGCAAGTGTGGTTGCCAATAAAAGAACTCAGAAAAGCATGTCATGTATCACTGAGGACATATTATGGCTGATGTGCAGAATGTCAGTCGTGGCTGACCAGCAGGGCAGGACAAGCCACAGGCTTGAACAATGAATTAAGTACCAGATTTCATTTGAAATACAAGGGGGAAGAGAACAGTAATCAGGAAGTCTCCATTTTCTCCCAAAAAGGATCGCTCTAAAGAGCCTCTATAATTTTAAGGAGAGACTTTCCAGGAAAGTAGACTGAGTTTAGAAGCAGTCCCCTCTGTGCCTGTCAACCAGCCCATTTAGGCCCGCCCAAGCACAGGATTCATGATATAGAAGCTGGCCAAGGCCAGGCAGAATGCAAAGAAAATGCACCACAACCTCTTCTCCAAAGCTGGTGTCAACCCAAGACCACTGAGCTGTGTACTATAAATAACTGAGGCCACTCAACCTGGCCAAATAAGCCCTCCTACTTTAAAAACCTGTAGCTTCTTTGGTGTCAGGCAGAATTTCCACTGTGACAGAAGATACAAATCAGACATTCAAACCTTTGCCACATCGCCAGGTACAATTATTAATGGAAGACAGAACCTCAGCTGCCTGCCAAGGGACCCCATGTCAACTGAACCAGATCCAGAGAGACTCATTGTCTCAAACATCATGACACTTCCACCTGAAAATAGGAGAGGTAAAAAAAAAAAAAACAAAAGATGCTGAAGTGTGATGACTATTAAATGTGCTGGGAATAGAATATTAGACTGAATATTTACAGGCTGCAGCCAAGAAGAAATCAAATCCCCTAAACATTAGCTATCCATTGAAGAAATAAGAGCCATTATTTATATACCCACAAGACCAGCTACTGCATAAGGCTCTCACAACTTGTAAAGCGTTTAAAACAATCGGTTCACAATGGATGCTGCAAGATGAGGATAGAATCATGGACTGGAATTTGTAAAAAATAGTAAAAAAACAAGCTATGAGCAAGACACTGATTTTGAAATACTACATAGTTTGCAAGAAGAGCAGCAGCAGTTCTGTGTCCCAACAGGAGTCTGAGGAACAGCAGTACTGTTTTAAAACCAATGGTCTACGAATGGCCAGACACACACATGTCTGTGCAGATATAATCTATGCTCTTGGGCACAAAGCAATTCTTCTGCAGCCTAAAGTGGATACACAGTCTACCCACAACAAAGCATCATAAGTGCACTAGGCAGGGACTGTTCACATCAGAGCACTGGATAGAGCACAGTGGCAACTGGGCAGATCTCTGACTGCAGCAGACACACGTGGCAGGCATATTTCCAGGGACAAGCACTGCATCCAGGTGCACTGCTGAAGACCCTGCAACAATATTTCCCCATTGGACTTTCACTGAGCCAAAACACTCCCAGGAATCATAGTTTAAGGTTGGAAGTGACCACAGTGGGTTGGATTTCAGATGGTTCTTCTCTGCCCATCTCTCCAGCCTGTTGAGGCACTTCTGAAGGGCTGCACAGCCATCAGAGGTCTGGGCCACTCCTCCCAGCTTTGTGTCATCAGTGACCCTGCTGAGGAGGCCTCGGCCTCATCCAAGTCATTGGTGAGCAGGTTAAACCATACTGGGCCCAGTATGGAACCTTGGGGGACTCCACTAGCGACAGGCCTCCAGAGAGACCTTGTGCCACTGATTATGATCCTCTGGGAGCTGTCATTCAGCCACTTCTCTGCCCACCTCACTTGTCCCTTCACCTAACCCACACTCCTTGATTGTGCCTGTGTGGGTGCTGTGAGAGACAGTGCTGAAAACCTTACTAAAGCTGGGGCAGACAATCACACTCCAGGGCTGGCCATGTGGTCAGGAGTAATTGCCACACAGACTGCTCTCCAGGGTGCAAGGAGCTGTCTAAGCAAGGTCAAATTTTCCATTAAAGGGATAAAGTATAATCCAGAAAATTAAAGGTTGGTTACTTCCCCCTTGGCACATCACCAATTTCTAGGCACACCACCAACAATACGAGACTCAAGACTAACTACTAGTTCTTCTCAAAGGAGCAAGGTATTTACTTATAAGGTATATACTTGAAGAATTACTGCTAGTTCTTCAGCTTCATTGTTTTGAAGGTCACATTATCCCAAATATAATTTATCTGAAGAGGCAATCAATTTCCCTCCTGTATTTCCCACGAAGTATCACCAAAAGATTAACAGAGAATATCTCAATTTTAGCTGATGTTGGCACACATGTAATCCAAAAGAGGACTAAATCCCAAACTTTCCTCTGTCCTTTCAGGTTTCCCAGATGATTTTTGAAGTACATTTTTCCTAGTGGATCCCAGCAAGGTATGACACTAATGTTTTAAAAAAGCTTTCCCAATAGCATTTTATGGCAGAGCTGTCCAAGAGAAGAAATTGCACATTAGTGATACAAGAAGTTTCTAAGTCAGTGAACTGCTGTTCTACAAAAAACTCCTTTTTTGCCCCTTCAGAGAATAGTCTCTGTATCCTTTCTGACTTTTTAACAGTCTTTTCCATTTCAAAGTCCATTTATGCAAGGTATTTGTCAAATCTTGTTTACTTGTTTGCAATCCATGGAAATATTACATGTTATTAAAATCAGGTCAACACCAATTTAACAGTGTCTCAGCAAAGTTTTATGTTTGATAATAATCTCCACCACTGTCTGGCAATAGTAGCCTTATTTAAGATCAGTGCCTGAGGCCAAAAAAGGAAGGGAAAGCTCTTTACTCTGGAGACATCTGGAGTGGAGCCCCTCCCCCATCCTCTACAGAGAGCTTTGCAGTGATGTTGAGGAGAGATGAATGAAAGGGCCTAATGAAATGTTAAGGAGAGACAATTTTTTTTGCTTATATAGTTTTGGCAGTCTTTCAGTTTAAATCAGAGCAAACCACCTATGGCCAAACTGGAGACTTACCTTTGAAGAGTCCCTGCGACAATGTGCTGCAATATTAGTATCTCTTCAAAAAGCCTAAAGTTGCTGAATTGGTTCTTAAAATATTTCAAGTGGGAAAGACATTATACTCTGCATACAGTTGTCATTAAATATACATTGACAACATGTACAACAGACTTGGAGAGGGGTGTAGGGATACTATAGCTGCCCCTATGGGTTTCTTAAAAACAGGAAAAAATTTAAATAACTACATTTCATAAATTAGGCATTTATCCCAGTCATCTCCTTGGTTGGTGTTTTTCTGGTTTTGCTTAGCAAGATATTATTGAGCCAACTGACTCCTGTTTGCATGTGGGAAACATTAATCTATTGCACACTAGGAAATTTAGTTTAATATTACAAAGCTTATGGTTGGAGAGGTTTCAACTCATTTTTCTCTCTTCTCTCTTTAATACGGTATAACCTGCTATTACCAACTGATACGTTGCCGTAAAAAAAGAGAATAATTTCATTATGACCAGAAAGCTTAGACTGATTTTCTGCATTTCTCAAATTGTGTTTCAGTAATGGCTCATTTAAATTTGCCACTGGTCCCTGTTGTTGCCAGTCTAGTCACGCAAGAACAGCTTTTCTTAACTATACCATTGGCAGCAGGAATACAAGTGTGTGTCCCAGTGTAACAATGATCCTATGTAGGCTCCAATGGTCTGGCTAGAAAAGTCAGGATCCTGTAGAAAAGTCAGGATCCCGTAGAGAGGCAAACTTCTCAACAAGGAGGCTCTAAAGACAGAGGAAATATAAAAAGAAAAGGGAAGGGTTCAGAAAAAACATCAAGAAATTATACACTTCGGAGTCATACATATATATATATATATATATATATATATATAACAGACATATAATTTGTGTCTGAAGCACCTTTGTAAACAGGCCTGTGCTGTACATGACTTCATACCTTCAGTCAGCTCATCTGTAGGTATGACTGAGGCCATCACATGGGAAGCTTGCCCTGTGTAAAACACACACACACACGGGCTTCATGTGCTTCAAGCATATATTTCAATTAAATTATTATTAATTATTTCAATTATTCAATTATATAATTTCAATTTTTACTATGCCTGGTCCTGCCTATCACTTCTAGTCCTTCAGAGCCATTGACGTCCCCCTTCCTTCTGTTCTCCCCGTTTTCTTTTCAGCTTTAGTTGAGTGAGGGAAATAATAAAATGGATAGTGGAGTAAGTGAAACATAGATACCCAAAGCAGTCCAAGCTGACTGTGCTTCAGCAGCTGAACTGCAGTTTGTTGAACTCCTGCTGAATGTTGTGCAAGGGAATGCTGGAAGTGTGTTTCCTTGCCAATGAAGGAATATTTTACATGAACCAGATGAACTGCTTATGATGAAACGCAACAGTTGTCTCACTTGGAAGCATCTTGCTTCTAATGCATCTTGAAGGAAAATTGTTTGAGTTTGAGCTGTGGAGAACTCTATCAGCAAAGCTTTTGCACGTACTTTATCTCAGTTACATCTTCAGGAATGCAGCTAAACATGGAAACATATTTAACAACAAAAAAATCTGCATCTGTAATAGGATTCTTCCGTGGCTCTGACCATTTGTCTCTGATGAAGCTACATTTGGAAAACATTAAGGAAATGCCTCAGGGAAAAAGCTCCCTCTCTGGTAACCTTAATTTTCAAAGGGCACAAAAGAGACTCAGGGACTGCCAGGATTTGTTATCTGCAGTGTCTCTGTTCCTCGTATACATCTTAGACTGCTATTGGGTTTTGAAAGTTATCTTGAAATGAAGACTCCTTTTGGGGGAAAGCATTGCAATACTTCAGAGCTTTAAGGAAACACATGGCAGGGCCTGCCTTGGAGTGGACAGCGCTACCTGAAAGTAGAGATGCCATTGTAAAGGAGATTATTAAAAAGTTCCAATATGCAACACTGTAGCCTGAGAATGACCCATTGAGGAAAATGATACAGCCTTTAGTTCATTACTCTTTTTTCCACTGAATAGCAACATGAGTGCTGTCCAAATGTATAAGACTTTTAACACCTGTTTTGAAAGCCTCGTCCCATACCAATTTTTGCCTGGAATGAGATTAAGATTCACAGGGCTCAAAAGCTGTTGTTATGAGTCAATCAATGTTACCAGTGGTTTATTCTCTATTGTTTTTTCATTTGACAGTTTTCCCTTTTAGGGATGACTTCTCACTGAGACGTCAGCCCCTACGTTATTATCAAATTGTAAAATGGTTGAGGACAAAGTAGACCAACTATGAAAGTGAAAGAGCTATTTTGCTAAGCAGGAAATAATTGCAAAAAAATCTCAGACTGTTTTCATGGTCTTTGAGACTGCATTAGTGGTTGCTCTATTAATCTTTGAAAAACATTAAAGTATTGGTACTAAACTAATATTTTTACAATGCAGTAAATTTCCTCTAGAAATGAACATTTTCTTCCAAAATATCATATTTTTTCTTCTCTAGCTTTTTCTTCAGAAAGCAAGCAAACAAGCTACATTGCAGTGATTGGAAAAGAAGAAATACAAATATTCTATTTCTGCACCCTGAAGAAGTGTAAGCCAAAAGAGTGTATTGTTACTTTACTTAGTTGCTCAAACTTTTTCCCGTGGCAGAGTTTGCCTTGAAATTGCAACACAGCGAAGGTTGCAAGATGGCAACCATCAGGAAAAATCAGAAAGTTAAGTTCATTTGCTTCAGACTACCAAAAAGTCTTTGGGTTGTTTTTGGTTTGTTGGTTTGTTTTTTATTTTTAATTTTTTTTTTTTTTTTTAAGAGCCTGGTTAGCAATAGACTACCTGATATATTTGATTTGCAAGAGTAAAAACTCTCATACTGTAAGTTGCTCACTACTAAAATGTATTTGCCTCAAACCCATTAAAATAAGAAAGAAAGCGTGGGGGCAACAAGAGGCAAGCATTTGATCAATTAGGCAGAGAGAGAAGGCACCTACCTATTAACCAGAAGTCAAGCAATTTTGCTACTTTTACTAATTTCACGGGCATATTGTCACAACTAGTCTCAGCTTTTACCATCTACAAGGTAGCTGGACACTTAATCTCCATTCTGGCCTGTACAGAATAAACTAACAGATTACACATTAAATTGCATAATTATGTGCCACGAGCATTGTGCAAACCTGCTGTAATGTTGGTTTCTTGGGGGACGTTAGAAAATGGTGTTTGATTTTGCAGATGCATTGGAATCAGCTGGGCTGATAGCACCAGCCAAGGGTCTGGCTGCATGTCTGAAGAATACATCTGACTTTGACTTCAGTGAGGGCAGATGTCTCCTTATTCACTCTGACAAGGACTAAAGTTTGTATTATAGTTCTAATAATAGAAGTGAAAGGGGAGATATCACCAGTATTCTTGATAATAGCTGTTCTGTTCACATATTGGGTCAAGTTAATTTCTGAGATAATTCAAGCTGAAACTGTTCAGCCTACAACAGGCATTAATTTAATCCATTAGATTTGTCCATTACCTGCTATCTTGGGACATTCTTATATTCAGACTGACCAGCATGAGATGTAACACACACTGTTAGGAAAATAGCTGCTAATAACAATGACTTCAGTCAAATGAAAACACATGCTAACTGAATTCCAATGCATGCAGGAAAATATGCTGGCAATTGCAGCAAATAAAACACCACAGTAACTGTGCTACTGGCATCCTGCAATGGCTGGGAATATAAAGAAAAATTATAGATGCCGCCCCCTGAAGAGGAAATCTACAGAAAAATCCACCCAACTCCATAATATCATTTTACATCAAAAGCACACAAAAATATCAGGGAAGTAGCACCAGGTACCTCATGTCACCTTTTCTCACAAGCATTGAGAAAACCACTTATAAAGCTCAGGTTATCCATCTGAGGAAAGCTCAGAGAGAACTCTGCTCTGAAGGATGGGTGAGTCTTTGAACAAGTCACGTGTGTACTATGGAAACCATGAGGCAAAAGGATAAATAAACATTCCACCCTAAACTGAAACTTTAATAAACAATTCTTAAAGAACTCCAATCTATGCTAGAAAAAGCAGCACATGGTTGACGAACTTTGCCCATAAATAGCTCTCCTAGCCTGACCTGGTCGCCAGTAGCAAATTTGCTTTAGGCCATTGTTTCTGGTGATCACGTCAGCCAAGCTTCCAAGCTTTATTTATTGATTTCGTTCAGGTAATTTATGTTGAAACTTTCAAACTATTGGTGCCAGTTTTTTAACGTTTTTGTCAAGCTTTATAGAAGTAGCTACAAACTACTAGTTTATTCTCACAAATGCTATCAGAACAGGAACAGTAATTGCTAGTACTGATTATCAGAAAGAGTAGAAACATAGAACTCTAGACTCAGGGTGCAGCACTGGAAAAGCAAAAAAAAAAAAAAAAAAGAAAAAAGGGTTTTTATTATCTGCTTTGAGAATTTGTAAAATACGTAAATTTAAAGCAGCTGGAAATGTAATATCTGTTCTCTCATCTTTGGTACCTGAAAATGGAATCAGCTTTTCCATTAAAAAATGGAAAAATCCAACATAATATAATTCAGCCCTGTTTTGAAAGCACAGACATTTAACCTGTGCTGATTTACTCTGCTACCCCTTTCCTTGTGGGCATTTGCTCAGCATTAGCACTCGAGTAAAAAAGTGCTTATCATATTCTATCACATTTCTAGTACTTGTGTTGAAGTGCTTTTTTCTCAAATACAGCAGCATCTATTGTCCTTTTAATCAGAGACATTTGCACAGCATGACCCACTTAGGCCTGCAGCTAATACTGTCAAGTATTTTATTTTTTCAGTTCTCCAGGGTAAGCACTTACAGAAGGGCAAGGCCACCTATACCCTGAATCACTTGCCATGATACTGCAGAATCACCATCTCTCAAGACATTGAGCTGAAGAAAGCAGTAGTAAACATGCAGCATGAAACTGCTCAAAATTGACTGAAAAGCACTTAAGAAAACATTTCCATCTGTCCTCTCCCTGACACTTGGATTACTGCTAAAGCTTAGAATTCTGAGACTCAGACTTTGCATTCAGTAGCACTATATAGACTGCACCAGCTCAGCATTTTAACACATCTCCAATCATGCCAAGGGAATGCCATCTAGGGCTAAATATCTCTTAGATTTCTTTAAGATAAGTATGAACACTGAGACAGTGAAAGAATGGAATCACTTCCATAAAAGGATTCCATTTTGTTTGTCGAGACAGACATAAAATAGCCACAGCCATATCACATCACGTTTGTCATTCCAAAGCCTATTCCCAGAAACGTTGTCACTTGATTGCAAGGCACTGCTCAGCTTTGTCAGATCTTGGCCAGCTTAATGCAACCATGAAAATCTGTCAGCAGGACAAAGTAAATGCAGTACCAATGCTCTAATACCCCATCACAGAGCTGCCAGGCCATTCATTGCTGTGCTTTCTTAGTTTCGGGAAATTTGGTGACACCAAATCTTCCTGAAAAGCTGCTTCTGGCCAACACAAAGAACCAAGAAGATACAATGGATGGCTTCTTGGTGCACAAAGGAAACCTGATGGTTAGAACAGTGTTTTGGTGTTGTTTTTAATGCAGTAATTCCTCTGTTCCAGTGTGCTGGTTCTCACTGCTTCTGAGAAAGTAATGGAAGTGGCTTTAGGATCAAGACTCGGTTCAAGAAAAGCAGCAAGAGTAATGTTGCTTCAGTCCAGGTGGCCTAACACTGCCTTCCTTTTCTCCTTTTTATTATCCCACTGTTCTCTGCAAGTGCAAAGTTCACTTTTCTCATAAATCACTTCCTCTGGCAAACCAGCAGAGCTGTTTGACTCCCAGGACTTGCTCCTGATCTCTGCTAGACAGTGTTTGCTGCCTCTGCTTCAGAAGAAGTGCCTGGAAGTTTGCCCTGTCCTTTCACCAGCTGATCTAAGAGAAGATACTGCTCCTCCAGGCAAACCTTCCCTCTTTTATTCTGTGGTAAGAGTTTCAAACAGGAACTCCTACAGAAACAGCATAGACAAAGCACGTTCTACAGTATCCCCAGCAAATTAGTATAGATTGAATATTTAACATCAATGATTTATACGTGCAAACTTAGATAGAGATTTTTTAAAGAGGTCTTTTGGTATCAGTTAAGCAATAAAATTGAAGGCTGCTATTAGTCAATTAGGAAAGCAAACCCATTACGTAGTTTCTAATTATATTCTATTTAAACAGATCATTACGACAAAATCAGAGGGTCAGTTCCTATCTAATCAAGTAAATAAAAACCATCCTTTCTAAATACAGGAAAACAGTATTTTGTCTGGACAAATATGTCAAAAATAGTTCAAAATTTTAGACCTTATTGACTAATACCCATGTTTGTATATCCATTTTTCTGTAGTGATTTCAGACAGTATTTCCAAGAGTAGTGAAATTGTTAAATATATTTTCACCTTATACCTGTAGCTCTATTTTCCTTTTAAGATGAAAAACAGGAGAAATCTTTTCAAGTGACTAAACATTTCCTGTGAAACAGCACAAATTGCAAAAATCTTCTAGAGTTTTCCAAGAGAAGAACTAAGTAGGTCAGTATTCATACTTTTCTGAAAATCTGATTTTCTGAACAACTTGTAGAACAATTGCTCTGTATAAAGGGACAGCATAAGGCAGGCTGGAATTGCATAGAAATAATGAACGAGAAAAATATTGTCAAGATTTTGGTGAGTGTCTGACAGCTATCACTCAAAACCATTAAATGAGCATCTACTTTGAGAAAGCAGGAGGACCATTTCCTACAGGAAGGTTATTCTGAAGCAGCAATATATTTCGTTTGCATTGTTAAAACCCCATCCAAGGACTCCTAGTTGAAGGCTGCATTGCAAAGGAGTGCTTGGGGCATTCATCTGCAACACTAGCAGTTCTATACCTGCTAAAGAGTCCAAAAATCTGAAAGCACAGAAGTTATTAAGCTAGATATGCGTGACAGCAGGAAAGAAGTCAAAATTAGTTGAGAAGTATGTGCTACAAGTATCCTGTCTCAAACCAGCACTGTAGCAGCTGATCATGGAGTTTCATTGCATAGAAATTTAAAACCAGTCATCTGGAAAGACTAGGGGGGAAAAAAATTAAAGCAGTATTTGTTGTAGCTAGAAGATAATAAGTAACTTATAAGAGATGGACAGTTTCTGTGTCAGCATTTAGACAGAGTTCTTCCAATTTTACATGTTATCAAAAAGTGCATGAAGATATTGCTACAATCCTAACAAAAGGATTTATGAGCAATAAAAAACGAATTTATCTTAAAAAAAAACCCCCCAAACCCACACCTTTTATTGCTGCATTGAGTAAATACTGTGCAAGTTCCAAGCTGCAATTCAGAGATAGTGATCAGATCCCTGCCCATGAGAAGGGGGTTGGGCTACATGACCTTTAAAGGTCCCTTCCAACACAAACTATTCTATCATTGGATGATAAGCAAAAATTTTGGGTTTTTTTTATACAAAGATGTTTTAAAAGCTTTCAAATATACTTGCAGCTAAGCTTTTGCTGTTTAATTTTTTCACTATTTTGGGTTTTTTTCTTTCTTTTTCAAGAATGAAGATATATTTCCTAAAATCTTTTCAGCCAGCTGGCTGTACATTGCCCAAAGTTGTCTCCATATGTCTTATTGCTCTGGCTTTGTAGCATAAGGCTTTACAACAGTTTCAAAGGTAGCAGAAATAGGTGTTGTGAAAAACCTCAGATAATTAAAGGAATAGGAAAGAAAGTTCATTTAAAAAAGTCCTATTGCGCATCAAACAACAACAACAGGAAACGCTGGACAATTTCTCCTCCAGAATCTGAAAATCATGTCACTATTTCTACACTGGAAGGTCCCAAAATTGTTGGATTTTGGCTGCCATTTCTGGGGTGGTTTTTTTTTGGTTTTTTGGGGTTTTTTTTGAAAAGTCTAAACAAGCCAACCTGTATTTTAGAAGATCCTACAAATCTTGACATTTTGTTGTACCCCTACTCTTGGAATTTTGTTGTACCCCTAATCTTGTCTCTAAGTTTTCCCTCTGACCTATGAATTGTCAGCATCTTTCCTTGAGCTTGGTTGTCAGTGCAATAGCATCCTAAACAATCTGACGACATTTTCTCCCTAGTGCTCCTGTATTTATGAAGCTGGATTCAAGAAAAGGCTAACATGAACAAGAATGATACTGCAACCTAAGTGTTTATGCCCAAAGCTGTAATTAATACTTCCCACCCCCTGCTCTTTCCCCCTGCAGGCATGCTGCTGCTAACCAGTATGTTAAACACTAAACTTCACACCTCCTTCTTTTCTTGACTAGACTCGACTTTACATTTCTCCAGGCATCTACAATTAGATTTCCAGACATACACGAAATTGCCATTCCTAATTCACTCTCTGAGTCGAGTGGGATTTCAAAAGCAAGATGGAAAGTCTCCATCCAGTAGGTGTTCTCCCAAAATTCCCACACCACAAAACCCAGGCCTCTGCAAGATGCTGTGTTAACATCATTCTTTTGGAATTGTACATTTGAGCCTCCCAGCTCTGAGAAGCTCAGGGTTTTTTTTGCTGGGCTTCTCCTGACCAGTAGCAGACAGGTTATTTAAGCAAACACTCTTCCCTCAGTCTGTGCCAAGAGCTGTAGGTAGCAAGGATATGGGATCACAAGCAGCCTGTTGTATTCCAGACAGATTTGATTTTCCTCCTTTAGGCAAGAGTCTCAAACAATGCTGGACCTCGTTTACCCATTAAAATATTCCAGTAGGGCTATTATGCCCGTTTCTGGTTATACATATGGCCTTTTAGGAAGGTTACAATCAAGTGGCAGCAGGCTTACAAGGAAAAGGGTGACCTTGATCCCAAAGGAGTCCAAAGCCCAAACATTAGGCACAGTAACTCAGAGGCCCAGGAATTCAACTGAGGGCTCACACTGTACTCTGCATCTGGAGCTACACTATTAACAGGAATGACAAACCACTGACTTCTAACAGGAAGGTGGGACACTGTGGTTTCTATTGAAAGGAAGGATGTAATTAAACTTTGGAGGGTTCTAGGCTGTGGATTTGAACAGAGAGAGAAGTTGAGAAGTCCAGAATCTTAAAATTCCCTGTTAGTACCTCAACATATGTTCATGTCCAAGAAACCAAAACCAGGAAAAGACATAGATACAAAAAAACCCTCTGATTTTCAGAGGTTATACAAACATGGACAGCCTTATTTACACTTAGAGAATCAAAGAGAAGTTATTAGCTGGAAGTTGAATAAGACTGGATATCTGCACAGAATTTAGGTATACTCGTTCCTACCAAACAGCATCAGATCTTTGAGGACACCCTTGCTCCGTACTCCCAAAAAAAGCAGAGTTCAGATGAAATGATGCCTTAGTCCCAAGGTAACCAAATGCTTTCACACAATTTCTTTGAACCATTCAGCTGCAAGTTAGAAAGGTCTTGTAGCATCTAGTAAAATCTCTGTTAAAAAAAATTTTGGAGAGGAATGTTTCTGATCCTTTATTCTGCTATTTCTATTAGAAGTCAAAAGGAGCAGAAAAAACTTCTCCTTTAGCTTGTGTTGAAAGAGCTGCCTTTGTAGCAGCGACAGTGAATTTTTTACAGAAAACACGTTCATGGTCAGTGGAATTTCTCCACGTCAACATTCATTCAGAAGAGAGAAGAGGTGAGGCCACAATATAAGCTGTGCATATAGAAAGGGTTGAGGTAGGCCTGTCTTTACTTATGTTCATTTAAAAATCCTACATTTAAGTCCTTTCCATGTCCTCAGTATTTCTCTTGGTAACCAAGGAGGATCCCCATGAGACGCTAAGATGCAGTGAATTCTACTTTCAGTTTCCTAGTTTGTTATAATGTCTGTACAGGTGCACTGCATTATTATGCTGCATTGGATGGTCCTCACTGTTCTTGGCTGTCACAACATTAATTTGAACGAAGGGTAAATACCTTGAAATACCTGTCTTTCAAAATGTCAGTTCTCTTAATGAGTCTGTCTGAAAAACTATACACAATCCGTGTCACCTCAGAATTACACTCTAAAAACCTCAGTTAAATGCTCTATTAAATAATGCTGTTTCTGGGCACACTCCCCATTAAGAAACTGAAAGAGAAGGGACACTGCAATAAATTCCACAAAGACATACTTCAGGGAGGATTTCCCACATGAAATATTTACTGTCCAGTTCTCTGTCCACTTGCATCCCCTGGCTGCAGCTGTTTTACACTCCAGTGTTCTGTGGACTCAACTCCAACTAGATAATGTTCAATTTTTTGCTGCAAACTGTGACAAGTCCTTTGACTCTGTCCTTTAACTGTCAAGCTATGCTTCATGCACATTCTCATTTCTTTTTAAAAATAGAGGAAAAAAACATCTATCTGAAAAATTATTCTGAAAGCTGGGTAAGAAATGCCAGAGGTTTCCTAGGCTGGCCAAAAAACCCAAATCTTACAATATACACAAGACAGAGTGAGTAATCCATCTTCACATTTTGATTTTGAAGTTTCAAGCAATAAAACTTGTTTATAAAACTAGTATGGTTCAAAGTATTCTATTACTTGCTATTGAGTTCAGGCAAACTTAACAGATAGGTATATATCAAACTGACATCATATTGTAGGATTTTCTTCCCTGCCTGCTTTTTTACCATCTCCAATTCACCTTTATTCCTTCCTTTCATTTCTAATCCTGAAATGTCCTTTTCATTTGCTTCTGAGTTGTACTGAGAATTATTTAAACCTTATCTTAGTTTCTATCTGCCTTTAACTTTCACAGCTAATTTTCACTTCAATGTGCCTAAAAGCACATTCTTGTCTCCTGATCCCAGGAAAGGCTTCTGCAATCCCATCTGCCACTTGAAGGCACTCAGCTGTGCAAGATACCAACAGCACTGAGAAACTGCTGCAGCCACAAAGTTATTCTTCATGAGCCTTTCCTAGGCAAATTTTCCTTAAATTTGCTCCCTTTGGCAGTTAGTGATCTTAAAGGTCTTTTCCAAGCTAAATTTTTCTATGGCTGGTCACAGGGTCTACTGCAGATACACATTTTCTTCATTACTGGAAGTTAAAGAAAAACACTCAGTGTTGCAACATGAAAGATCTACTGGGAAGAGGCACTGTAGTAAGATGAATTTTTCTGTGAAGAAAACATGGAATTACAAATAATATTTAAAATAAACATTGGATGAAAAACTAGTAACCCAAGAGCACGTGAAGAAAAATGTATTAAAATGGAAATTGCTACAGAACTAAGAAAAGATGGAATGAGTAGAAGGAAGCTTGTTTAAGGACAGGGTTGGAAGTGCAGGGGAGTAATCTATCTGGGTTTTAATGCTTTTGTCCTGCTGCAGCAGCACAGGCAAGCACAGAAAGGATGTGCACAGTGTTAGTCCTGGACAGCTGACTTAGGGGTAACTCTGACTCATCATTTTCACCCTGTCAGATTCCTACACAGTGCAGGGATACCACTGCAGAAGGATAAGGACACAGATGAACGCTTAGCTTGGTTTTTAATAGACAGAATTTATGAGGACAACTCCCTGTGGAAAAGTCTATGGAGCAATGATACTTCAGCCTGCCTTCACAAGCTGGCAGGAGTGATGCAGCCGTGCCAGCTTCCCAGACAGATAAAGTGAGCCCAGGGAGAGCTCGGGAATAATTGTGTCTGGTACGAGAGACAGCCCGCTTAGCGCAGGACCCGCGTCGGTGCCACAGCCTTCCCCGCACCACAGCCACAACACCACTGCCCAGGACACCCCTCCTCCTCCAGCCTTTTCCAGCCCCATTTTCAGGCAGATAGAAAGGATAGCATAATAATTTCATACTAGGACTAAAGGTAGCAAGCTTATGAGGTGCGCTTCTTCTCATTATCCACCCGTTCCGTTTTGCTTTTGGGTGACAAAGTTTCAGATTATTCCTATTACCTCAGCAGTCAAAAATAGCTTCTTCTGGTGGTCATCCAACATCTTGGTTGTTAAATGCAATCTATAAAAAGGAGAGATGTAGGTCCTACTTTAAAAATTATGTGATCTAATAATGGTATCATTGTCTATCAGCATTAGGTGAATTTCTGGTGACCACACAGATGGAAGAGCGTGCACTGAGATATCCACTGAAACTACTGGTGGAGCATACAGAATGGAGTCTTTTCACCTGGTCACTCCTGTGTAAACTGGTACTGTCCTGCATCCTGCCCCTTCTCCATTTGATGCTGCAACTTGGGCCAGAAAAGACCATGGCCCTGCCAAGGTTCTGCTACTTTGGGTAAGGAAGCCTCTCCTAAGATTTCCTGCATACCAGCTAGCCCTGGCACAATCCAAAAGTCTATATTTGCACAGACAAGTTATTCCTGTGGCTTCAATTTTATACAGAACAAAAAGCATTAACCCATTTTCCTGTGATTTTCAGGAAGTTACTTAGGAAAAACCAGATGTGAGAAATTTCAGGTGAAGAGAAAGGATACATCCTGCATTCAGGACTGCAATAATGAAAAATTATTCTTACCCTCACTCAGTTGCTTCTATTAGTGGGAAGACTTCGTGTTCTTGAAGAAAATCATAGCTTAAGTGAAACCAGAGTAGCACAAAGGACACTTGCCAGTTCTGTGAGTGCAAACAGCGAGGTCCTTTCAGTAACAGAAGAAGATGCAAGAAATTTAACCCATCACAGCTGATAAACACAAGCTACAAACACAGGGCTAAGAACTACAGCTCGTAGTTCTCAACCAAAGAGGAAATTTATTAATTGTGTGAAGCTGAGTAGAAGCCAGAGAGGTGGCAATACTTGTAAGACACAGGGTTTTTGGCATCTTATGTTAGGAAAGCAAGAGTTGTTGTGTCTATTTAGAGAAACAGAACTTTTCTGTAAAAAAGGGTCTGAAGCACAAGTCTGATGTGGAGCATCTAAGGGAGCTTGGGATGTTTAGTCTGGAGAAAAGGAGGCTCAGGGGAGACTTTATAATTCTCTAGAACTCCCTGAAAAGAGGTTGTGGCCAGGTGGAGGTTGGTCTCTTCTCCCAACTAATAAGCAAAAGAAATGGAAACAGCTGCAAGTTGCACCAGGGAAGATTTAGATTGGATGTTAGGAATTTTATTTTCACTGAAAATGTGGTCAAGCATTGGAACAGGCTGCCCAGGGAAGTGGTTAAATCACCATCCCTGTAGGTATTTAAAAGATGTGTTGATGTGGCACTTGGGGACTTGTGGATTTGGCAGTGCTGGATTAATGGTTGGAGGCGATGCTTTAAAGATCTTTTCCAACCCAAATGATTCCATGATTCTATGAAACTCTTGTCCAGATCTAATGGTGATTTATGATCCTAACAGCAAAATTTAGAGAAGTCAGTAAAGCTGAGCAGAAGCCGCCTGTTACACCTTTGTGGTGCACAATAAGCACACAAATTCTTATCACAATAGGACTGTAAGGTATAGGCAAACTTTAATTCAGAAATGGTATTGGTTTAGACAGACTGCTTGAGGAGGAGGATGGACTAGGTGACCTCTATCATCTCTTTCAATCTACTTTTCTATGATTTTTCTGTAATCTCCTGGAAAGATTCTCCGAAGGGCTTTAAATTTGCATAGGCAAAAAAGATAACTATTTTTAATGAGAACCATGATTTTAGTCTCACGGTGCAACTTCAAGGGTGCTGCATAATGTTAAGCATATTATTCAGGCCCTGTGGAGCTTTCCCAAGATAAAAAAATGCTGCAACCATTCCCTACCTGAAGTTTGGTCTGAATGGCAATTCTGAATCACTAATGACACTGACAGATTTTTCACCCTTTTCTCCTCTACTAAAAGAAACAAAAGTTATGGCTTCCTTCTTTATATTAGTGCTTTAGTGTTTCTTGATATTGTTGATTTTTTAATGTATCTTCATTGTACTTAGAAAACCCCCTAATGTTTCTACATATTTGCACAGGTAGGGAGTTTGACCTTTCATGGGGATTTTGCCTTAATTAAAATCATCTGAAAAGTGAAGTTTGCTTCTTTTAAAAGTAATTGGATTAATGCAAACATTTTCAGTGCCTACTTCAAACTAGTATAGATGGTCTGACATTAAATGAGGTTAAAAAGTCCCCTATAAACTACCACTACTGTTATTAAATTTAATTAAGATAGAACAGCAGGCAGTTTAAATGGGAAAGTGTTGCACAAAACTGGCAGCACAGAAAAATTATTCTGATGTTGTCATTAAAGCTAATTGGAAGCAAGGGTTTCTAAATGACAATATAATTAACAGGCTAATGAATACCAGATTAAGATTGTTATTAACAATGAAATTTGCAAACATACATGGAAAACTAGTTAGGGCTATCACACCATTAGAGATACTACAAGGTAAAACTTTGCAAATTATACAGCACTTCGTCTGATGATGGTACAGAGCTCCAGCCATATAGTAGCAATTAAACCTTTTGCCCTCTCACCCTCCTCTTCTCCAAATTAAGTTATAATTATCACAGATTAGCTATAAAATGTGTGTTTTGAGAAATTGTGCCATGCTAAAACTGTGCATAGAGCTCATGGAAATAGCATTGTTTGATAAGGCAATGATAAAAGTTGGGAGAAGGCCAATGCTTACATGCAGCCTATGGCCTGAGGCTAAAAACAAGCCAAGGCTGGGAGTCACCACTGAACAAACACTCCACACTTCGAGGAACAAAGGGTCTGCTAAATCAAGCCAGTGTGGTTTTATGCAGAAATGAAATTATTTCCAATTTTAATAGGGGCGTTTGGGCCGTCTCCTTTTCCATGAACCCCTGCTAAACAGCAGATGGAACAGTGCTGGCTCAGGTCTGTCACCATTTCAGTGCTCGAAGTCAAACCTCAAGGACAGAGAAGGAATCATGAGGGCTCTTGGTGAGAAGGACACCATAATAAACAACATAAAAGGTGACAAAGTAAATGAATTACGGAAGAGCCTGATGGTTGATTTTTCTTGTTCCAAAAGATCTTGGCTGTGTTTGCTCTAAGGATCCTGGTTTTCTTGCTGGCTTGAGATAGTATCTCTAGAAGATATTATAGTTGAACAGGTATGAGATATAGCATGCTCTTTTCACCAGGCATTGTTTAGGTTTCATTCTGTTGCTGAAGAATGTGTCACAATTTTTTCACACATTAAAACCACATTTGCAAGTTTGGGGTCGGGCATGAACTTGCTTGTCCTGAGTCTAATTGTTAACAACTGCTATTATTACTTTCAGTCAGGAACGCAGGCTCTAGAAAGCAGTGTTTTGATTTTATAGGCTTTTCAATAATGCAAGAGAATTGGTGAATTAGAGAGCAATTAAGCAGACTTGTGACAGATCTTTGCCTCTGGCTAGTTTCTGCAACACTGTTATTTGTATACGCATTTTACAATACATTCATAGCAAGATGGGTTTTTCTTCTGTGAAATTTGTTAATGTGAAGGACAGAGCAAAAAGAGCTGACAGACAAATACAACCTCAAATGGCCTAGCATGTTCAAATAAGTGAATGTTATTTTCCCAGAAGCTGCAAAAGGACAATCAAAGGCCTGAGAAGAATACAGAGTATGCCACAGAACAACCAAAATTGCTGGATTTGGGTTATGGTGGCACATATGCCAAAACCGCAGGAGTTTTTAAGAAATCTTAGAGGGAAAAAGTGAAGTGTGGAATAAAAACTTAAAAGCAGAATTTTAAAGAAATATTTTACTTAACTAGCAACTACTAGATCAGAAAATATTCTACAAGAGTAAAGGTGTGAGTACAAAAAGGAAGGAAGAAAATGATATGAAGTACTTTACTGCAATTCTACCAGACTGATTTCTTAGAAGGCCTTGCAAACTTCTGTTTATAAGCATTTTTACAGGTCAGAAAGGTTCAACTTTTATGATGAAAAAGAATTTTGAGTGCTCAAATCTGAAGATTCAGGCTTCTAAGCTAGAATATAAAACAGTATCATAAACAACAAACTATTGAATATGCACATGAAACGTTACACAATTTCCTTTGCCTCTACAACTAAGCATACCTAGATAAACACGTATCTCATCCTTAATTGGGGCATCCAAACAAAATGAAGTGCATTGAACAAATTCATCCCAAAATTATTTTGTGGAAAACTAAAAACATCTGGAGGAGACAGCATAAGAACAAGCACAATGACAATTTGTAGGAAGAGACGATCTAAATAAACCCAAGATGGATCTCATATTCCTTGACTCAAAAATTAAAAGTTCCTTAGAAGTCGAGATTCTTTTCATCACAGTAAATACTGGGAACCAAAGAAAATTTTTTATCAACTACTCTTTTACCAAGATTGAAATAATTCACATCCTTTAAATACAACTCTATGTAATCCTTACTTCACAGTACTTGGCAGAGCTGGTATGCTCCAAGCCATACTCAGTTATGTGGACAGAATGAAACTCTTAAAACATCAGCAGAATTGATCATATTGAACCCTGAAAGGGATTGCATCTTGCCAGATAACAAGTGGATTATGTCAGCAGTTAGCAAAATGAAATTGTATCAAAAGATGGAAATCTTTGGCTGGCAGAGACATTTCTTACCTGTAATCCCTTGGAAGGGAAAGGTATACCTTTACTTTTAGCCTGGTATTGAAATGACCTGGGCTAAAGTCACTTTACTCCCAAATGAAGGCAACAAAACACAGATGTTAAAACTGTTCCTTTGTACATATCACTCTTTTTGTTTGGCCTGAGTTCTTCTAAATAGTTCTGTGTGGAGAAGCTCTTACATGGGTTAACATGAAAGTTGTTATGACATGTTCACGCTTACGTAACACACTTTTTGGTTGTTGATGGAAATATTATAAAAAAACCACATTCATGCTAGTGTGAAACATGGCCTTAGAGAATTTTCTTGAAATTGGCAGCAAAAGCAGAACCCATAACTGAAAGAACTGTGTTTTGTTATTGAGTCTTGAAGCTCCTCAAAACCAGCAGGGAAAAAACCACCATTTGTTTCATCAGTCTATTAAAAAATACTTCCTATCTTTACCCCTGAGTGAAGCACCAGCATAATCATGCTATTGATAGAAACAAGATAGGGTTTTATTTGAAGTAATCAACCTTGTTTCTGTTCTGCTGCCAATTGTTTTCATTGTCTGTGAGTGGGTGCCTTCTGTATGATCCAGAAAATACGTGCACACACTGTTTTTAGCTGCAGCAGTTGCTGAAGTCTCGCTGGCTTTCTGGCAGAAAAGGCACTTCTTAGCAAATTCCTGGCTACGTGGGGTCATCAGCATTGTAACATATCCACGGGCAGAGTGGTGCTGGTTTTCCAATCACAGTATGCCCCACTACTGATGGCAGTGTTTGTCTTGGGAATGAACACAGCACTATGTCAATAGATTGAGCTCTTCCAAAGGGCCACTGGGTGGGAATTGCCCCGTGCAACTTCTGTTTCCACGTTGCCTGACTGTGTAAAGCCCCTAGATTTTAACTGTGGTGGCTGGCTTGAAAAATCAGTAATAAAAAAGCAGAGTTCACACAATTATTTTCCTTATTGTTCAGAACGCTTTAGCTGCTGAACAACATCCCATAAGTTACATCTAATAATGAAAAGTTCTCCACACAATCCTTTGGGCTTTAGAGGATGGCGGGGAAAAAAAGCTTAAAATCTGTAAAATAAATCTCCATTTACTGCAGAAAAATATCCCCAGTGTATGGATGTAAGCTGAGCAAGCAGTGAATTCTTCAACTATCTACTTTTTTGGTTTAGCATTCATTAATATTCCCCATCTGACAGTGGTTTCATTTACAGGTGTGCAAGGGAAAACTGAATTCCAAGATTTATTTAGTTGAGAAGAGGAAGCTTATAAAGGTCAGCTAATGCTAAGAGGAGACATTACCACATAATTTCACAGACTGCTCACTATGAATATCATACAGTAAATAAATAGCAATTCCTAGCTTTTATATAGTGCTTTTCAGTTACATGTAAAACAAAGCTAACACTTGAATTTGCATTGCTAACTCCAAGTGCATAAAAGAAAGTAATCTTAGCATAGCCAAGATTTATTCACAAACTGCAGAATAATTGATTTATGATGCAGGGCTTCCATGGCCATTACAAACTAATTTTTCATTCAAAAGGTTAAGAAACCTCACTCAAAAGGTTAAGTTGCTCCTTATCTTCTAAGGTGGGTGGGAGAAAAAAAAAAAAGATGGGAAAAATAAACAGGTATCTAAATAGCTAAAAATCCTAACCAGCATCCTACCTAAAAATACATTTTATGTCTTAACTGGGCTAAGAAAAGTTGAGATACTTTTACCGAACTGGACCTTGTCTAAAAATTAAATAAAATTTTAGTGAATTATCCTGAAACATTAAATCATCAAGCTTCTCTCAACATTTACCTTTTTTTCAACTTGGAAATATTATTTTTCTACTTCCTTTCAACATGTCCTTTTGACCTCTCTTCATTTTTGCAATAATGCTCATATATTTTACCAGAATGGTCTATTATTTACTGCTGTCCCACGGAACAGAGTCAAAGGCTCTATAAAACCAATTAAGCAGGTTGTGGCTTTTGGAACACAAACTAGTGTGGTTTTTTTTTAAAGCTTCAAAGATATCATGTGCATATCTGCTAACTCCCCTTGCTAATCTACCTTATGGAATTGTCTGTTCTTTAAAGGCAGCACTTTCTCCTGTCCTTGTGATTTCTAGATGTGAAGATCTTCCATATCCTCCTCAAGAAGCCCATGTTAATGTTTTCACCCACTGGACTATCACATTAATCTTGACATTCACACTTTAAAAGTACCTTAATCTTTCTACATGACAGCAATGAAGAAGTGCTGCATTGAAATGAAAAATTATCTTCAAAAACTTACCCTTTCCTATAAACATCAAATCCATACATACTAACTAGAATCCTTTTGTTTATTTGTTGTAACAGCATGAGCCATTATAGAAACAGAGAAAGAAGTCATATAATATTTTGTTTCAGGTAGAAAAGTAATTTTCCTAAAAGTGAACATTTCTAAAGTCTCCACAGTGGTAGATAATGATCACGGAGCAGCAAAGAACAGGCTACACCAATTTATACCAGCTGATACCTTACTTGACATGTGGTTCAAATCTGTCTTTATCTCTAAAGATCAGCAATTTGCTGGGAAACATGTTAATAGTGAAAGGTTGTACCAAAGTAAAATAAATTCTTTTTTCACCTCCTATCAAATGTTTTGTGGGACACTTTCCACTGTAAACACCTAGGCCACAGTTTGAAAAGCACATTAAAAGGTATCATAAAGCCCTAACTCACATAAAAGAGCTTAGATGCTAGAAGAATAAACATATGGAAATTTTTTTGAAAGCCTAATTAAAACTAATCTACTGAAGCTGCAGTAGTTATTGCTTAGCAATGTAAGAGAAGTAAATAAAAAAAGAAGATAAGCCTGGGGTCAGCCCACCAGTGTTTGAGGGACAATGTTCTAGTGAGGTCCTTCAGTCTGCTGTCTCCAGAGGATGGAGATCCACATGGCAGCACAGACACGGGCATTATTGATGAGTTACAAACCTTGGCAGTGCCTGAGAACAGGAATTAGGGCTTCTGCCTGCAAAAAGGTGTTGGGATTTGGTTGTCTAGAGCTTAATGATGGTGACAATGAGTTGAGTATTTCTGAGTAAGGATCAGGGGAAAGGCCAGCAAGACAGATGTCACGGTGGGAGTCTGTTACAGACCATCCAGCCATGGTGGAGAGGCACATGGAATATTCTACAAGCAACTGGGAAGCATTCTACTCATAGGGGACTTCAACTTACCAGGTATCTGCTGGGAATATAATACAGCAGAGAGAAAACAGTTTAGGAGATCCCTGGAGTGAGTGGAAAAGAACTTCCTGATGCAGCTGGTAAGTGAGCTAACTAGTAAAGTCACTCCACTGGACCTGCTGTCCTACTATTTGTTCAGATCCTCTCTTTGGGATATGTTTATATACATTTCAGTGTCAGACAACAGTTTTTAATTTGCCCCTGTTTAAAATATTTCTAGATGTATAATCTACAAACTGGTAACAACAGACCATAGGAACAAGTGATTGAAGACATAAGCGTAAATGAAACATAGGCCCTTTTTCTAGGATTAGATTAGCCAGTTTGTTATGCAATGCCCTACACTGTGTTAAAATTCTAATATCCCAAATATCCATACATTTACAGAGCAAGGTTTAATTGACTCTGAAAGTGCAGCACAGATACACCTAGGTCAGAAATCATGAATCACATATGCACTCAGTTAGGGCCAAAATTCATCTCATGAAAGAGTTGTACTTTCCATGCCTCTGGAAGTATTGTACAAGGGACATACTGCATTTACCATGAGATGCAGAGAGGAATTACTCAAAATTTTAGATACATGACTATTTTAAAAACAAAATACATCTCACTTATCAAGACACCCTACCTAAAAATCACTTGGATCTTCAGTGATACAATTTAAATGCTTAACTTTGTTTCTGAGAGGGAACTGATCATGCCACCAAAAATAAGAAGCAGGAGAAGCATAGAAGACAAATAGTGAACAAATAGCCCTTTGAACAAAGGGGAACTCCTGTTTAAGGTCTGATGTGAGTGGCTGTGACAGCCTGCAGAGCTTTTTGCTGCCTGAGAGAGACAAGCTGTCTGAGGGACCTCCAGAGGGCACGAGGGGATCACTGGGGAAGGGTCCCTGTGCCCTGGCTTTGCTCTCACAATACCCATGTGCTTCTGGCCAGTGGATGGCAGGCAGGCTGCATCCTGGGATAACAGGCCTTTGGTTCCCTTCCTGAAGATCTGACTGATGTGGTGGGGTCCAAGCTGATAAAAAACAGGCTCAGAATGACTGGCCTTGAGATATGGGGGCAGAAAGAGTGAGTGCACCAGTCTAGATAGGTGATCTCCCATGCCTGAAAACCTACCAGCAGAAGCACTTGGAGAAAATGGAAACTGGAGGAGGAATAAGCCCACACATTTCATTAACGACAAATTATGACAAATTATTCCTTCTGCGACAGGATAAAAAGTCTAAATTATACAGGAGAAGCAGTAGCTGTCACATCATCCTGACTTCAGTAAGATTTTTGACATCCTGTCCTGTGAAATTAATATAAGCAAGCAAGGAATGTGTCTCTCCTGTTGGAGAGGTGGACTCAGGAGTGCTGCGCACAGAGGAACACACGTAATTCAAAGAAAGGCAAATGGGTCGGTCATCCAGGACTGTTCAAGCTGTTCCACTTGTGTTGCCGCTATCAAATGAAAGCTCTGCCCACAAAACCTCAGGCAGTACTAAACAGAAGGAATGAAATGTTTTGGAAGGGAAAAGCAGATCACAAAATAATACCGAAAAACTTTTTCATGCATTTGCCACAGGATCCTCCCTTTGCTGTGCAACTTGCTTGCATGTCCTGTTGTGCCATGTTCCTGTAAAGTTCTTCAGCACACTGGACTTTTGAAGAGAACTTCAATTAAGTATCTACCAGTTTAGTTAATTAAGTAATTAAGTATCTATCTGTTTAGGCACATGTGTTCACGCTTTAGGGCAGAAGGATGGACTAGACATAACCAAAAATCCTTCTCAGTTTTTGATCTATTTTAACAAAGGTAATTGCCAAATTGTATTATACACACAACTGAAGAACACTCTATATAAACACTAGAACATATAAACAACAAGAAATCACAAGGATGACAAGAATAACAGCTTTTCTCCTTCTCAAGCGGGGAAGTAGTTATTTTTAAATTATCAGATAAAATATATCAATATTTCTACTACTTTTAAAACCTCAAGTTACACTACCTGTCCCTCAGGAATCACACAGTGACCCCTTATATTCCCGAAGCAGCCTTGAGAAGTTCACCAGTTTCATATATTCACCTTGCTTCTGATAAATGTACATATTAGCCCAAACCCCTCATTTTAAGCTAAACTTCCTACTTCAGCCAGAGCACAGAGGATTTGATTTAAAGTTGCTGAATACAGCTTTTGCTAACTGGGGTGACTGGCAATGAAAAAGGCCTCCAAGACCTTGTAGCTTAGGATAATACGAATGTGCACCATCATCAGTTTCAATTCACTTTTTCATACATTCAGTGCAAAGACTTAGTCCTTCCCCTTTGCCAAAGATGAAATGGATCTCTTGCTCCTCTGGGATGCCTGAAGACTGTGTTTATCAAATTCTTAGGTCTAAGCTTTTATTGACAGGTGTATGAGAGCAGGTTAGAATTGATTTCATATAGTCACCCAGAAATGAAAGTAAAGCATGCAATTTTATGGACCAGCTCCATGTAATGTAAATCTTGGAAATCACAGAGTCTCCACCAGTATAAATACATGTATGGGTTTGCAAGAAAGTGTTATATCAGCAGGAATTCAATTCTATCCCTCCCCTAAGCCACACAACACTGATTTTTAAAGATAGGAAACTAGCTACAATGGGAGCTGCACAAAAATAGATGCTCTCTGGTAAACAGTGGGAGTCACTTCAGGAGGAATCCTGTGGTTAGAAAAATCACAAGATGTTGCCAGTAATGCAGGTGTCTGGGAAGTGACAAGAAATACCATAGTCTTTCATAACTGAGATTTTGGACAGGTTTTATTATTATTAATTTCTCAGGGGGCATAACATCCACTGTTCTTCTGGAGCATGCCTACACTGACCACACATCCATGCAAGTTCACTGTTTACTGTCTTCATTACACAGGATTTATAGACTAGCATTTCTATGTGTGGTTGCACTCTCACAAACTGAAATCTTTTTGAGGCAATGTATTTTCCTGAGTTTAAACTTGATTTAGTTCCTTGATTTGCTTTCCTTCCTAAGGGCCATCTATCAGTACTTGAATCCTTATTTGTCCTCTACAATCTCTTTAGCTCTTTCATAGTGCTTAAGTCTCAACTTTGTTCCTGTGAAAAAACATCATTGCCTCTATTGATTAAAATTCACAATATGTGATTTTTATTTACATTTCAAGTATTTCTGGATGCTACTCTCTGGTTATATTTGACAAAGTACTGTACAAGTACACAAGACCAAAAAAAAGGCAAAGCAACCATGGGTGCTTTGAGTCTCAACTCTTCAATAATGTTTTTTTACAAAAAACCTGCTTTTTTTCTCCCACAGTTTCAACTCTGCAGAGAGTATAATAATCTGTTGAGCATCTTTCATCTATTATTTTACACATAAACTTTGAATCAATCATAATGACAAAAGGTTTTGGCTTACTGTGTTTCCCTAGTTTGGCCAATGTTGCAGCAGCAATTTAAAGGGCTGCTGCTGCTTTACATTCCATGCTAGGACACAGCCCAGAAGTTTGCCCTTGTTTTTTTTCTATTTGGAACAATCTGGAGCAGATTTTAAAGTCCATTGAAGAGTAACAAGAACATCAATTCATACATCAGGGATAGCTAGACGTACCAGTGTTAGGAAACACTGTTTGCACCTGCAAACCAGCCCTGGTTTGGACATTCATACAGACAATTCACTTGAGCTGCTCACTGGATGAGTAGAGTTCAGTGGCCTGATACTGGAGATCTATAAACACTTTGGCTGTTTTTGGGGTACATGAAGTACTCACAGATAAATCATCAGGGAAACAGAGAGGACTGGAAATGCCCTGTACGTTTCCCCTGCTCGTTGCTACTGCAGGATTTCCTACAATGAATTTCAGTCACCTTGGCTAGACAGTCACGAGGCAGAGGATGGGAGAGTTCAGAGTGAGCAGGGGAAGTTAAAAATGGGGAATCTCCATTCCTATGCATGTTGAACATTTCTGTGTCCCCTGTGGCCCCAGTGAAAGCAAAGGCACAGCATTCAGAGGAAGCTGCTGCTCCTGAATAACAGGTGCTCTGGGGAGAAGTGAGGGGTGACAGATGGGGAAAATCACTGGTCTGAGGACAATAAACTATTGTAAAACCTAGGTCTGAAATTAAAAACGAGCAATTATTGATGGCAAATTTCAAACCACCACCTTTGCATCAACTAGTCAAAATCTTGCCAGGTCCCAGAGCATTCACTCTTTCTGTACATAGTGTGGCACATGTTAAGATTACCTGCAGAAAGCACACTGATTTTTTTCATATGAAGGAGTGACACCGTGGGGTGATGTGGGAGTTCAATATTCCACAAGTGTCATAATATATGAAAAGTCTCTTTATATACCCTAGAAGTCTGAAAGCAATGTGACAAATTTAAGGCAACTTTGAATTTGATATGACTCTTAATTTAAACTAGTTGGAGAAATCCCTTTCCTTCCTTTTGGCTAAATACACTATGTTGTGCAGAATCTCTTAAATCTTTAGAATACATTCTGTCCACGTGGTAGCTAAAGATCTTGTTTTCTCTGTTTATACAGAAATTACTTTTCAAGAAGTGTTTTATACTTTTGTCACAAAAGCTCTGAGCATTAGAGACAGTTACATTACAGCATAAAGAAACCATAAAACAGTAATATAAGACAAGAAATTTGATACATATATCATGGTTATTTTATTTCAGTATTAAAGAGAAAAAAAAAGGGAAAGAATCTTGATGGAATGCACATCATTACTCAGTTGCATTCTTCCATCTCTCCAGTTTATTAATCTCTCTCATGTTATTTCTTTCTAGTTATTTCTTTCCATTTCTTTCTTTCTTTCTTATTTGCATCATCACATGGGTCAGGATCAAATTTTCCCGTGTTTCTTAAAGCTTCAACTACAAATGGCAAAGTGAGCCACAAAGCAGGCTGCTAACCTGAGAGAGGGTGTCTACATGGACTGAGCCTGAGAGATCTTGGGAAAATGTTTTAACAAATAGTTAGCTGAGAGGAAAGGAATCCACCTTTCCTCTCCCAGGAGACTCAGTTTCATTATTATAATGTAAAATTTTGATTCTTCAACTCACTGTTCTGGAATTTCTGTTGAGAAACACCTAGAAAATGCTTGTTTAGGAAAAAAAAATTTGACTGACACACGTTTTGGATGCTGTGCTTTATTCTGCATAAAGGCACTGCTTTCAGGGGAGGATGCTGAGCTACAGACCCTGGTTGGAGGCAGTACCAGTGCAGCCATTTAAACCCTCAAAAGGCTCTTCCCAGCCCTGCTACTTGGCTAATTTAGACATTGCTCTGTTCAGCATGTGCAACCTAACAGGGAAATGTGCCTGCTTGCCCAAGGCAGTGCTCTGGGTTCCAGTTACCCAGTGCAGAAGGTCTCCAGTAATTTGAGGTCAAGGAGCACAGCACCTAATTTCAAACAAGCACTTGAGCAGAGAACTGTTCCTGTAGGAACTGTCTCGGAATGTAAGGATTAGAGTCATCAACAGTTTTGTGGATTTGGCATGTAGTTCCCTGCATCAGAGAGTGGGAACAGCAAGAGCTTTGTGGTCTGGCCACTCCACTCAAGGTTGATCAACAGAGAGAGAAATTTCTCTCTCTCAGAGAGAGAGAGAACAAGCATAATTTGAGAGAACCTCTATAGCTAAGAGGTTCCTTTTGGGATGTTAGCCAGCCTTTTTTTTTAATTTTTGGGTTTTTTAAAATTCGTATAATTATTTTATATGTAGAATTTTCCTGTCATGCAATTTCAAGACCAACTTTCTTAGGAAAACTTGTAGGCCGTAACACTGCACGATTCTTGTCTAAATAGAGTAGTACTTGTTCACCAGGCACTTAGGATTATATGCTCCTCACACGACTCCAACTAAGAGCTACACATTTCTCTGTGTTAACTTTTCTCACAGACTCAGAGACATATTTCTACACATTTCATGCATTAAATGCCTTTCCCTTTGTTTTGCTTTTGCTGACTTAGCAATTGATCTGGTTTTGCTTGGAAACACTGTTTCTTTAAAAAGGAATAGCTTATTCTTAGTGGCAATAGTTGATAAATTATAACATGCCAGAAATATTGTGCACGCTCCTGAAAGGAGTAATAATAATGTCTCTCCAGATGTGTCTAGAAATTAAATAGCAGTTTTGCAATGCCAATTTTTAATAAGCAATCTGAAGAGTCTATAATTTAGGAAACATTGTAATTTAGTATGAAAAAAAGAGAGACAGATTATAGCCCTATATGAGCCATCAAGCAGAAGTTGCCCAGACTTTCAGAGGGCACACATTCCCACCTAGTAACAGGTTTAGTACATTACATGTTCTATTACAGCAGTAACTCCTCCATAGAATTATTTCTGTCCTGAACACTGGTATGTGTGGTTACAGCACTGCTGCAGAACAGGTACCAAATTCAGTTATGTGTACGAAGATGATAATTCCCAGAAATGCACCTTCCTACCTTATCAGAGTTATGTGAGTTCCTCATCGTGCAAGCTCCCCTCTGTCCTGTCGTTCTCAGTAGTAAGGCACTCTGCTGCTGGCCCCTATCACTGGAATCAAGGCTCACTTTTGCTGAACTTCCATGGAGTAATGGTGAATGCTGTTGGGATGACTGGGAAGTGACTTCTCAGAGGCAGAAGGATGTTTCCCTTGGAACGGGTTTTTCCCTTTTCCTCTGGCTGCCACACTGGCAATGGTGGAGGGAGCCAAAGGTGCACATCCTTATCATCTCTTTATATCCACTCTGTCCCCTAGAAGAAGAAAACAACAGTTCTTTCATTCTCCTATGCAGGAATTCATAGGGTTGATAATTCAGGATGTAGTAATTCAGTCCTGCAGCAAAAATTCAAAGACAGCAGGAACACTACAACAACAACAAAAAAAAAAAGTACTTGGGAAGAGATATGTTTTAAATTACAATTATTGCCTTCTGCATGTGCCTGTGTATTTGGGTTCAGGTTTGCTAAAAATTTTGGAATTCATTTAAAGAAAAATAAAATCATTATAGAGCATAATATCTTATCAGAGCTGATAACTTATCAGTGAAGGTCTCCATTTCAAGACCTTTTATTAAATAACTGATACTGAGACAGTAGGTGAGAAGAGCATAGTGCACTCCCTTCTTAAAGCATTCAGAAAATTAGCAAAGGGAGTTGGATTTGGGCTGAGTCAGCTGGAGCCATCCTAAAGGGGTCTGTGTTTGCTAGAACTGCTGGGTTTTGTATACCCACCCAATCACACAGACTGCTCTGAAAAAGCTTTCTTCCCTCCCATTTCTTCACTCCTCCTTCCTGTAGCAATACTTCCTCTCCTGGGGTTCAGCAACAAAACTAACACCAATTCCAAAGGAATTCCATGACAATATGGGCAGACTTCTAGGAGCAGAGAAACCAAAAACTTGTTGTTGAGTGTCATGAAGCTGCACAAAACATTTGGATAATGTTGCTTCAATTCAGGATGGTCATGTTTGAGTTTTCAGTTTTCCTGCTTTATTTCCAAAATGACAGTCATGCATCTCTTTTCACTTTATTGTTTGCATTCACATTCTTTGTCACTGCACTTAAAACACTGAATTACAATTTAGCTGCTCTTTAGTGAGAATAATTGCCAGTATCTTGCCAAACAGACTGTGTCCCCTATAAATGAAACCTGCATAAATTAGAAAGGGGTATTTTGCTTGTAAGAGAATCTGAGAATAATTTATGCTATAAATAAACACCTTGATATGGCTAGTAACAAGTAGATGATTATAAAATGTCTCCTGTGTAATTAGGGAGCACATTTTTGTGTAATTAAGAAAATGAATGAGAACTAAATTTTGAGGGAGTGCTAGTGGTATTGCCACCTTACTGTAATATAATACATACTGACACATGCATTACTTTTATATACAACCACCATAAGTTTTAGGAATAGTTTTTATATTAAGCTAGAAATACATTTTAAACGTCAGAAATGCCAGCAAAAACAGTGCTTAAAAAAAAAGAAACCCAGAGAGATAGTTTAAAAAAAAAAAGTCCACTCTATATGCAATGATTCCATTCTGCTGTGTTCAAAGGAAAATTTTGGGAAAGTGATTTTTTTAAAAAAAAGTAAGCAAGTTATTCTTTCCCTATTCTCACATAATTAGTCAATAGCTAAAGCTTGGGTGCTTGTTTTTGTCTGTTTGCTTATAAATTTCTCCTAGTTTATAAAATTCTGTCGAATTTAGCATAGCAGAAGTATCACATGAAAGAGAAAAACAAATGGAAAACACTCCATTGTCTTTCAGATTTAAACAGTGTCAAATATAAGAGACCTTGGAATCCAAGTCCAAGTATATACATGCACACACATGTACACTTGATATCATTTACTCTCACTTTTTGAGCTGCAGTGAGCTGAAGAAACAGATCTTTATGACCACTTTTGTCTGAAAATAAGAGGTCTTATCATAAGACAGTTGATAAATGGGTATGTTTTTTTGGTTTAAATATTTGTCCAAGCTGATGTTTTTCCTTCAGTGCTAGTACTTCTTTTTATAATCTGTCTCTAGCCATGGAAAATCTGTACTTTTATTTTCACTTTCAAATCCTGCTCAGGTTTCTAACAGCTGCCAGGTGAAGTAGATTTCACCTCTTATGTTTGTACACCTGCTTAAAAAGTGACATTCACACCCTGCATTGAGGCAAAGTACAGGGAGTGCAAGCAGCTGCTTTTCTGGAGGCACAGGTAAGGTATCGTGAGAGAGAGCCGACAGTCCCTGGCAAGCATGAAATTGTGAGTTCTGCATTTTCTTTTTTTGGTTCTTTGCAGTGGCAGTGACTGCAAACCTGATCCCATGCAGGAGGTAACTAATGTGGTGGCATTTCAATCTGGTGCCTTCTCTGCAGAACGGATGCTGGACCCAAATGTTGGACCGCAGGACACTGGGGTGCTAAGAAGTGGCAGCAAGCTGTCCCATGCAATGAATTTGTCATGCAGCCACCTGTAACTACTCTCTGGAAACATTCATTCCCAGTACGACCACTGTTGAAGACACAGAAGTCTTGTTTATGTTCATAAATAGATTTTTGGAATATCTCTGTAATAGAATATACCAGCACAGTGAACTAACTGGTATTGTTTTATAAGCAGTGCTCCAGACACTCACCTCTTCTTCAGTAAGGAGACAGTGTAATTTCTAAAACATTGGCATTTAGCTGCAGAGTATTTTTACCACTTTTCAGTGTGACATGCACAGAGTAACAACCAGCTCCCGGAACAGCAGAGATGAGGACATTAAGAAGATTGCACAGAGCTCAAGTACTGTTTTCACTGTTACCTCTCCAGTGCATGAACCTTACATAGGTAGGTGATGGTTCCTGGGAACCTGACAGTACTCCTGGGGAGCTGCTGAGCCTCATCTTCAAGACATTCAAGTTTACCTCAAGGAAGAAAGGTTTTTTATGATGAGGTGTCTGAGCAGGACTTTAGGAATTACAGCTGCCATTACTGGTGATTATTATAGACACTAAACCCTCACTTTTCTAAAAATCCACAACTACTGATTTCAATGCAATTTGCAGATTATTCTTTTCAGCTCCTTTAGAAGGATCCTCTTCTGCTGTTCCACAGCAAGCCAGATGTGGAAGCCTTAGGGAGAAGGTCTTTCCTGTCTTCACAACCTTCAACCTTCTTCCACGGCTTCTTCCTGTTGTCCTGAAAGGCCACTGCTGTTTCCAGCCTGAGGCGGCTGACCCAGTGAAAAAACAATGTTTGGGCTGCAAAGAGGAGGAGTCACAGCATAAAGCTACAGTGTCTGCTTCCAAGGTAAACAACTCTGCCGAGCCCTGCCGGGGAGGTCACACATGAGCGACAAGGAGCAGCTACAGGGGTACAAACCATAAGCTTTCTTCCCTTTAGGGAATGCTAAAAGGGAATATCCAGGAAAGTCCATGCTTCGGATAGCAGGCAGTCTGCTGCCTTTCGTGTTTGGCAGTCACTTGCCTGCCTTCTAAATTGTAGGCATATGTATTTCCCCACAGGGTTTTTTTGTGTTGTTTTGTTTAGGTTTCTTCCCCAAGTTCAAAAGTTGCTCAGAAATGGTAGCAGGAAATTCCTATGGTCTGCTCTTTCTCATGAGAATAATTTCCACCTTACTAGGTACAAATTTTTTTATACAACAACTGAAAGTAAAACAGAATGGAGGAGGGGGTGGAGCATTTGCTGCTGTCACTTGTGCAAACCTTGTCCTGACTTCTCTGGACGTGCTGCTCAGCTCAGGCTTGTGAGTATTTCACAACTTCTTACATCCTCTTGTTTTTCTTTTTTTCTTCATTGTATTAAAAAGACGAGGGAACTTAGAACTTAGCTTCAAATTATTGAATGCTTTTAAAAACTGTCTCCAAAGATTTCTTATAGAAGACATAGTTTAAGTATTGTATTTAACCTTGTACTTGGCACCTGTTTCTCTGTTTCTGCCGTGTTAGAGAAATCAGCGAATAGAGAAAACTGGTGCTAGCCTGTGAAAATTTGTCATTGTTTGCTAACAAATTCACACAGCAAAAATGAGGAGAAAACAAAGCTACTGCTCTGAGCCTAGTTAACATAGCAAAGACAGCGACAAAAAACTGGGAGAAAAGTTATTTACATATTAGTGTGTACAGTTGAAAGAGCATTAAATGCAGGCAGAGAACAGAAAATCTGCAGTCAGTGGAATCCTACTGTAAACAGTAAACGGAATTTCTGTAGACGATAGCAGTGTAATAGGGGGTTTTAATCAGTAGTAAACAAGAGTAAACAAATGCACTGATGAATCTTGTTAAAAATAACACTCTACCTAGTCATAGAATCACAGATTCATTTAGGTTGGAAACGTGGGAAGACATGTGTGGGAAAGAAAGTTGCTAAGGATTGTATTGTCAAAACCTGCAAGATTTTATCTGTGTAAGTCTAATAGGAAATTCTCCTTCCTGTGCATAACCACTACCTTGCGATTCCATCTGTATACAGAAGGTATTTTTAGGCAGCTTACTTTTAAGAGAGTCTGATACTGCAGAACAAACTCCTGATGATAATTATCACAGCATGTTTGGCTATACTTTCCAAGCAGTAAATAGTGCAGCGCTTCCTTTGTCTCTCAGTATTGTGTTTATTTCCATTTACCGTTACCAATTTATTTGACATGTGCCATTGAAATGGAAAGGTAACACTTGGTTGGTTTGTCTTGGAAGGAGATAATTATACATCAACACAGTGTTAGCAAACAATATTTATAGCTCAATAGTGGTTTTAAATTTGGGAGTCTACTTAGCTGTTCTAAGCTTAGGAGTAGGACTTTATAGCTGTGCCTTGGTCTGCACCCGCACCAGAGGGCAGCAGTGGGGTACAGCTGGTACAGGGACCAGCACTCTGGGAATGGGGATATCTGGGAATAATGTGAGAGAGACAGACTGCGGGAATGACACCCTGTGCCAGAGCTATGGAACGAGGCTATCCAGGGATGTGAGAGAGACAAGCTGCTGGAATTGCACCCCGAGACAGGCCCTGTATGACACAGGGGCTTCCTGGTCCTCTCTCTGCCTGGCTCAGCACAGGGACTGAAGGGATGGAGGAATGTCGACAGGTTCCTGTGTGTCTCACCTGTGACTGCCCCAGCGCCCCAGGTGACCTGGCACACGAGGTGGGGGGCTCTGCAACTGGAATGGAATAACAAGAAGGATGGTCCCTCTGGCTTGGAGGTGTTGCTGAGGTTAATTCAGCCTATGCCCTGTGTCAAAATTTCCTCCAAAAAGAGAAAAAAGACAGGATGATATCATAGAAGATCATTTCTGAAGGGAACAGAAAGCCCCATATGCAGACCAGGTATGCTTACTCAGGAAGTCTACTTCCTTCCTGGGGCCTGGGTTAAAGATATGACGTGAAATTGTCCTCCCATGGCACAACCCTCAGATTATTATCCATTTTCTGGTTTTTTTGGTAGGCAGTGATGAAGTTGCAACAAGAAGTTCAAGGACAATTAAGAGACTCCAGGGCCTTGGGATGCCTGTGAAGGGGTCAGGAGCACAACTGTTGCTCTCGTCTATCCATCCAGTTGCAGGGAAGGAATGATACAATCCAGCATACCAATACCTGGCTCCAAGCCTGGTGTCACCTGCAGAATTTAGGGATTTTGATCATCATTTGGTCTACTCAACACCAGACCTGCTGGCAATGGATGAGGTGCACCTGTCCCAGAGGAGGAAAACAGAAGTTAGCAGGGCTTATTGAAACTACTTTAAACTAAAATGGGGGAAAGGGGGAAAACCAGGCTCACTAGAGATAAACTTGAAGGTAGCCCACCAGTTTCTGAGTGACCATGTTCTAGCAAGTTCTTTCTGTCTGCCACTAGAGGTAGGGGATGGAGATGCACATGGCAACAAAGACACAAGGGTCAGTGGTGTTTTAGAAAGCATGGAAGCACCTGAGCATGGTCATGTAGGAATTAAAGCTTCTCTCCCCAAGGAGGTGGTGGAATCAACAGCTCCACTGAGGTGCCTCTACACCAATGCACACAACACGAGCAACAAACAGGAGGTTAAGCAGGAAGAAAATTAGGAGGACCAAAGCCCAGCTGGAGCTTTATCTGGCTACTGCCCTAAAAGAGACAAAAAACTGTTTCTTTGAATACTTCAGCAATGGGACCAGGCCTGTCAGCCTGACTGTGCTGCAGGGGAAGGTCATGGGGTAGATCATCTTGAGTGCTATCCTGTGGCAAGTACAGGACAACCAGAGGATCAGGCCCAGTCAGCAAGGGCATAAGGCAAGTCCTGCTTGTCTTATCTGATTTCCCCCCACAAAATTCTTCTGGAGAAACTGGATGGTCGTGAGCTGGACTGGTGTACTCTTTGTTGGGTGAAAAACTGTCTGGTTACCCAAGGCCAGAGTGATGGTAAATGGAGTTAAATCCAGCTGGCAGCCAGTCACAAGTGCTGCTCCCCAGGGCTCAGTGCTGGGGCCAGCCCTGTTTGGTATCTTTATCAGTGATCTGGTGAAGGTGTCAAGTGCACCTTCAGTGAGTTTGCAGATGACAAGTTGGGTGGGAGTGCTGACCTCTTGAAGGGTAGGACGGCTCTGCAGAGGTCTGGACAGGCTGGATTGCGGGGCCAAGGACAGCTGTATGACTTTCAACAAGGCCAAGTGCCGAAGTTCAACCGCACGCAAAGCTACAGACTTGGGGCAGAGTGGCTGGAAAGCTGCCCAGTGGAAAAGGACCTGGGGGTGCTGGTGACAGCAGCTGAACAGGAGCCAGCTGTGCCCAGGGGGCCAAGAAGTGCAGTGGCATCCTGGCCTGGATCAGCAGTGGTGTGGCCTCAGGACCAGGGCAGGGATTGTCCCCTGTGCTCAGCCCTGGTGAGGCCACACCTCCAGTGCTGTGTCCAGTTCTGGGCCCCTCACTGCAAGAAGGACATTGAGGGGCTGGAGAGTGTCCGGAGAAGGGCAACGGAGCTGGGAAGGGGCTGAGGGAGCACAAGTCCTGTGAGGGGCAGCTGAGGGAGCTGGGAATGTTTAGCCTGGAGAAAAGGAGGCTCAGGCGTGACCCTATTGCTCTCCACAAGTCCCTGAAATGAGGCTGTAGCCAGGTGGAGATTGAATATTTTTCCCCAGATAACAAGTGATAAGACAAGATTAAATAGCCTCAAGTTGTGCCAGGGAAGGTTTAGATTGCGTGCGAAAAGGAGGCTCAGGCGTGACCCTATTGCTCTCCACAAGTCCCTGAAATGAGGCTGTAGCCAGGTGGAGATTGAATATTTTTCCCCAGATAACAAGTGATAAGACAAGATTAAATAGCCTCAAGTTGTGCCAGGGAAGGTTTAGATTGCGTGCTACAAAAAATTTCTTCACTGAAAGAGTGCTCAAGCATTGAACAGGCTGTCCAGGGAAGTGGTAGAGTTACCAACACTGAAGATTTTTAAAGGACACGTAGGTGTGGTGCTCAGGTTAATGGCTGGACTCGATGATCTTAAAGGTCTTTTCCAACCTAAACAATTCTTTGATGTCATTATGAATGCATTATGTCTTGCTGTCATCATGAATGTTTCAATTCTCTGGGAAAAATAAGATTGTGGTCTGATCCATTCTAAGGCTGCCTAAGTGTTCACTGAAAATAGAGAAGGGTCATGGGGACAGAGGTACAGGCTGATCTGGAGTAGTTGTGCAATATGGATAATATAATGCTAGATTTTTTCTTAGGAGTGAAAAGTTCAGTGTGTTTCAGGCCGTGGACAGTGATACATTTGGCACAAATCTGCCAGTGTCAGGTTCAGGGTTCTGTCAGAGCAGTGTTTCTCTTTTCTGTGCTCAGAGTTCAACTTGTGCAGCCAAGCACAGCGAGGAGAAAGGCAGTCTGGAACAGCTCACTGTGAGACATCCCGTTCTATCCAAGCAGTGTGGTTTGTGGGGTGGAGTGGGTCACTGCTCTGCAGGCCAGCACAGCGCTGCTGCTTGCAGGGATCAGGCAAGCACAGCAGCCCATACTCAGTGTTTGAAACAACCCAGTTAGTCTGCACAAAAGTACAGATTTTATTTCTCTTGCTTTTTTTTGGTGTGACTCAGTCTTGTTGCTATAGACTCTATTTCAACACTGCACCGTCACTAGGAGCTAAATCCCAGGAGAGTGAATACTCATGCATTCCTGGTTTTTATGAGGCTTTTCTGAGCACTTAAACACTCATAATGGAAGATAGTGACTTTAAAGGTTATTTTAGTGCTGGATGGTAATTCACTGTCAATTCTCATTGTTATAATACATTCACAATTCTCTATACCACATTGTAGTGCTAGGCAAAACAAGAACATCGCAAACATATCCATTTGCTTGCGTGGTAAAATTTTTCTAATTTTCAAAAGAATTTTAAAAGTAATTGCTTAGAAATGGAGGGAGGAAATCCCTACTATCGGTTACTTATTATCAGCAACTTATTTCTCAGAGAAACATGTATGAAGCAAAATCTCATTTTCTATAAGCAGTTCCCAAATTTAAAGACATTTTCTCACTCAGCTGAGGTGTCTGATTCCCATTTTACAGATTTCGATAGGACAGAAGTTCATTCCAATATTAACAAACAAGGTGATAGAGTTTGTCTCTGCAAAGAGCAAACTCTTGTGGAAAGCACTATTAATAGTCCCTCATGGGAATATATGCTCAGAGCTCCTTTTTGAGCCAATGTTTAATGGGACAGAACCATGTTGGAGGTCCCTGGTACCTACACAAACAGATTATTCTTTCACAGAGGAAAGGAGTTCTGGTTTCACATCATTAATCCCAGATCCATTTACCATCTCGCTGCCTCTGTGCCCAACAGAGAAGGTTCCTGCACACTGAAGGTTCCTCTGCTCTTGCTGGTCCAGTGCTGCTCCCAAGAAGGGTCCTGTGATCCCATGCTCAGAATGAACCTGAAGGTAGGACCAGAAGAGAAAGACATTTAATGCAAGCTGCCTGTTCTATATCAGTGTAAACAGAGATTCATCCAACTTGACCAGGGCTGAATGTCACCTTTGAGATAATGCTCTGCAAAACTCTCTGAGAAGTCTGGTCTAGGACTTTCTCCACATCCTTTAACTGACCTGGGGCCTGTTCTCCATCATCCATCAGGATTTATGGGTGGCTGGGGCTAGATTTTTTTATCATGATGAGAACACAAATAGTTTAGGCACTTTGGCATCTAATAAAACCTTTTTGTCTTCCAGTCATAAATTATTGTACTCTTGTAAAATAAGGAAACTGATTCCTATTTATTTATTATTTCCCTTAGAAATTAGTGATGAATTGCAGAAATATTTGGAAGCCAGCAGGAGATGTACTATATAATTAAGCTGTTGTCCCTGCTGGTAAGTTACTATAAGCAGGTAACCAGATACATGCATCATTGCAAATTATCATGTAGTATTTCAAGCTATAACAAATGAGGTATGTCCTTGGTGACAGCATAGGCTGATCGTTCAGACATTCATACAGCTGCTAGAAATTACAACTGAACAGTTTAATAGTTTACCAATTAACTCTAGTGTCAATGCTTAAATATTCTTTACCAAAAATGGCTAATGGGGTTTTTTAGCCCACCAAGGAACTGCTTTTAAAACCCTATTTTATAAAAATACATGTAGACTAAATGGGTTGCACTCTGTGATAGTTAGAAAAATCTAGTACCAAAGTTGCTAACCCAGCCCACTCATGACTAAAATTTATCAAATGTATGAGGATGATATAATTTAAGAGAAGAAAATTTACTGGCTGCAATTTATTTTTGAGTAGATAGATCATCATATTCTAAATTCCTAGTCAGAAATGATGCCCTGCAGTCTCTGCCAGAAGGCTGTGAATGTCAAGTGTTGGTAATTTTCCTCCCTAGAGTTTAAGCTATAAATAAGGACAGTGTGGGAAAGTTTATTGTCTCTGCTGGAGAAAGGACTTGATCTCATTGATGATGTCGGGTCACCGTCTGCCACAGACTGTGTTTGTGCAGATACAAATTGGACAATGCAGTTGTTGAGCTAAAACCTTGTGAACAATGAGTACAGTAGAAGACCCATTTTTTGTAAAAGAATAACAACAGTGACCAGGTTTGACTTCACATATCTTAAAACTCATTTTAACTGTTAATATGTTGTTAACATATTAATAACATTGGTTCTTGTTGGTTGATAAGCAACGTGATAGAAAGTTGGGCATGAACTCTCTTGATGCTGCATTGGCTTAGTGAAGAATTTTGGCACTTCTACCAGTGGGGCCTGCATATATTCTGGCAAGTGACAGAGCTGCTGTCTGTCTTCCTGTAAGGGGAAGTGGGACCCTTGCCTGCCCTTCCAGAACTAAGGAGAGGTTTTGCAGGGACTCTATGGAAATCTATGTGTCTGACTTCTGAAAGCTGCAGCTGGTTACTGCCACCAACCTACTTGTAAGAGGAGAAGCTATCAACATGAGCACACTTCTCAAAAATAACTGATTATATCTGTTAGTATGAGCCATACAGTCAAGTAGGCTCAGGCTGAGTTCATATGAACCTCGGGTTGAATGCCATGAAAATAAAAGACACAGAAGAGGCATACCTGTAAGAACCAAGTGTGTGTAGTGTGCTTATAAGAACACAGGAGTGGGAGTCACAGTGGCTCTTCGAAGGCTCATCTGTTGTAACCTGTGGCAGAAAAACAAGGAGTACAGTTTGTTTCCTTGGCAGTGTACTTTGGCAATGGTGTAGTTCCTGGAGATTTTCTTTCTGCTGCTTCTTAGCAGGGTAAGTAGGTACATTGGTGTTTCACATTCCTGAGGTTTGATTAATGCTGATACTGTGATTAGTTGTACTCTGGGCTGTGATGTGCAGTGGAGAGGCTGGGCAGCAGAGGGGTGGGAGGAGGATGGCACTGGGAGCCCGCCTGGGATTGCACTGGTGCCTGTTCTCAGACTGGGGATTCCAAGGGTAAACCTGTCCTGCAGTGACCAGCAATGGATACTGGTGATGGCCAAAGTCATCAGACTGGGGTTTACATGTGCTGCCTCACTGCTTACAGCTTTCTTTCACTCATTTTATTTAATTTTCCTCCACTTTTATTGAATAAAAAAAAGCCTACAGCCTTAGCTACACTATGCAATAGTAAGTATTACAGTAATTACTTACATGGGCACAAGAAATATGATTTTACACTGGCTAGAATATATATACATATATATACTGCTTACCAGTATATTATCCATTTTCTTCTTGATCCTGGATTGGGTTAATTTTTCCCAAAAGTTCTGAAAGATAAGAAAAGAAGAATTTCACTCTCCAAATGCATAAATATTGGAACAACCTAAATATTTTGGGCCCAGTATGTGATATCTGGAGATGAATTTTTATTTTTGTTTTAAGTGATTGTTTAGTATTCTCTAGGATTTTCTGTGTTCACTTTAGCCCCCAATGTGTTCTGGTGCAGCTGTGAGGACTCGCAGACATTTTGAACTAAGCTCTGCAAGGGCACTTTTTTCTTCAAGCTGTAACATGAACCCTGGAGAAACCTGAGCTAGCATCTGAGCTAGCATCTGAGCTAGCATCTGACCTAGCTGGCTATAGCAGCAAGAAGTATTTTTTGGGGGAGCATGAAGCATTCCATCCTAGGGGCAGATATGCAAAGCAACCAAAAGGTAGGATTTCTTGTAAGAGGGAGGTCAGAAAATTATTGTTGCTTGTGAAAAATCTGTGTTAAGGAGGTTGCCCAAATCACAGGGAGATGGTGAGATGAAGGCAAGGGTTCAGGGCTGCAACCTGCTGCCTTTGTCATTGAACCCAGGTTTTCTTTCTGTGATCTTGTGTCTTCTTTTCTACACATCTTTTTTTCAAACAAGGACATTTATGCAGGGGTTTGGTTTGGTTGTTTCCCAGGAGCTTGGTATACTCAGTGAAAATAATCTATTTGGTTCAAAAAACCCTGTAAGAGAAAAAGGAAATCATTACATCATACTTTGATTAAAGATTTAATTCCTTTTTATAATTGTGAATTCATGGGAAGGCAGTGAGCATGGGATTGAGTTTCAAGTTCTTGAGTAAAGTATGCTTTAGTGTTCATAAATCCTTCTACTTCTGCTACACTCAACCTTTCTCCTTCCTTTCACCTCTGCCATGTCTTAATTCTTTGCTGTGCTCTCCATCCAGTCATACCACTCAAATTCCATTGCCGTGCATCAGCACCATCACTTGTTTCTGTTCCTAAGCCTTCACAATGCTGTTCCTGTAGAAAGCCTTTTTTAAATATATATACACACACATACAAAAAGTTCTGCTTGCCTTGAAAGCTCTGAGATGGAATATGTCAGCGAAGAGACTGCTGGAGACCATCTACACTGCCAGGAAATCTCTTCTGCCATTACATAAATAAATGAGGTCACTCATGACTTGGCCAAGTTTTCTAGGCTGCCAAACTGCACAGCTTTAATTAAATACTTATGAACATTGTCTTTATATGAAAGAAATGCATATTTTCTGCTGATTTGTTTTTGTAAATGAGTGAATTACTCTCAAGGGGACTTAAAAGAAAATCACTAGCCTGAGTAAATAATTCAGTGTAGGAAGTCCCAGCTCCAGGAAGTTCATTGTGACCAAAGTAAAACTAACTGAAGCTGAGTCTTATTGTTTGAGACCCAGCTGCTGCAGGGCTGCAAAACTGGCAATAGTGTAAAGACATATTACAGACAGAAGACTATGTTCTCAGCCCATATCTCTGAAATTCTGTGTACTTAATTTTCTAAGAAGACCGTGCTTATGCAATCACACATCCGTTTATGTTTTCATATTTCCACCCTCCACCACATTTCTTTTAATTCAAGGCCTAATGTCATTGTATAGTTTCACATTGGAAGAGGCACCTACAGGACCCTTCTTCAAGCCTCCCACCTAGAGCAGGGCTAACTTTGACATCACAGCAGGTTGCTCCAGGCTTGGTTGATTCTTCAATACCTCTGAGGATGGAGCTTCTACAACTTCTGTAGGCAGCCTCCTTCACAAATTAATTTTCTTGCAAATTGTGTCAGGACTGCTTTTATAAAAAATACTAATATTAATGTCCAAATAAACTGTTCTGTCAACATGCTTTCATTCTCTGCTGTATCTCTTCGAGGTCTTGCTATGAGTACAAAATCAGCTGCTTGAACAAAAACTTGCTTGCTTCTCAAACCACTACACTTGCAAGATTTGAACAAAAATCTAGGGAAAAAAATTTTTTTAAAAAAAGTTAAACATTCCAATTGTATTTTATTGTGTCATCTGTAGAAAGGTAACAAAAAGGACAGTGAGCTGGTTAGACAGTCACCATGACTGTCACGAGAAATCACAAAAAATTATCCTTTGCTGAGGATATGCATTTTGCAGAAGTTACTCACGAAATTTCAGCAGCTTCCTGCTTTGAATGATCTTAATGGCTGGGCTGAAAGCCACTCAGAAATCTATTGTGGCTTTATACTTACATTTTTTTCCCCCACGTGTAGGTCCCGAAATGTAGTTTCCTGACCCAGATGCTGTGCTTCTCTTCTGAGTAATGGTCCAGCAGGCAGGATGCTGGGGACGGCACGGCCAACACAAAACTCTGCTGGAGCATTGAGCAGGCTGCAGAGTCAGGTAAGGATCACTTAAACAACATGACATTTTTGGAAATTTCAGCAAAGCTTTTAATGTCATTTCGCAACCCAACATGAAAAGTAGGTAATAGAGCAAATTTAAGGCTTGGAAACATCTCCAGTATTTTAGATGAAATCCCTACACTCTGTAATTTTCTACTTTGGTTTTCCCACTCCTTGTTGTTCAGTTGTACCAGAATTACATCGTAAATAGGTCTGGTTTTTGGTTTTTTTTTTTCACATTTGTATTTTTCAGTTGATTTGTGGCACAGCAAGTTCTAGCCAGCTTTTCTGCTTGGACCTAATCCCTGTGTCTGGCTGATATCTCACAACATGTGAGGCCGAAACCCCTGATCCTCAAGGGTGTTTAGTACAGGGGGAAAGTCCTTTAAAATGCCCAGCCTCTGTAGCACTCTTTAGAGCTCCCCACACGTCTCCTACATGATTCAGTAGCAGCTGCATTTCCAGTAGGTGGTGTGGCCAGGTGACATTTTCATAAGCCAAAGTCATTAGCATTTGGTGTTGTCCCAAAACAGGTTGTGCAAGAGGCAGATCCACACACAGAGCTGAAGTATTTGACTTATTTACAGTTCTGCCCAGAAGTGGAGGCTGGGTGGCACCTCCACAACGCCAGAACAACTGCTATCAAAACTTTTCACTATTTATAAAATTTTAGCAAAGGCATTAATGTTCACTGGCCACAAGTCACATAGTTCTCTTACTCATATTAATTCTTATATTGGTTGATGATTCTTACGTTAATTACTGCCAGTATTAAGATGCTCAGTCTTTCTCATCTTTTCTGCTGGCTTTCCAGTTGTTTTTCTGCAGAAGTCACAGAACCAATTAATCATCTCAAATTTGAGTTAATTATTGATTACCCAATAGCTTTGTATGATTCATGCAAAGTGCCAGAGTGATTGCGTCAGTCTTAGCTTTCATTAAAAGCAAGAAAATAAAGATCTCCTGATTTTGGAGAAAAATTTGGAACTCAAGTGTCACCAATGAAGGCTATGGAAAGTTGGGAGCAGGTCATGAGTCACTGTCTTGAGCACGCCAGTTCTTCCACAATGATTGCAAGTAGTACATGTGAGTCCACCTAAGGTTATTTACTCTTCCAAGGCTGTGAAAAATAAAATGCATCACAAGCAAATAAGTATTTATGCTGAGCATTTCAAATACAAATTCAGCCAGTGTTGTTTTGACTACAGGATTTCCTCAACACCTCTTAAAAGAATATAAAAAGCTATTACTCTTGTAGCAGGAGGCAGATACAGGATTGTGTGATTATCAGTAAGCAAGCTTGTTTTGCCCTCTGGTCATACTAATGTTGCTTCTGTTATGACTTACCTATTTAAATACCTTCATCCTTCAAGATAACTTAAAATAAGTCTCGTGTTCTGGAAGCAATTCTGTTTGCCTCCAAAGCCAGTGAACATTTTAAAATACAACCTTACTACTACCCCTTTTAAATGTATATATAAGTTTAGTCATCTGATATTTTTGCTATTACTTTATCATCTCTTAAATTAATAATTTTATGCTGTTTCTTATATTTATACACAGTGAATGATGTAGCTACGAAGATGCAAACAAAAAGACAATATCCTTCTCAATAAGGCTTAGTATCCAAGAAAAGGTGTAACATAGAGCCAGGTGTGACATACAGGTGTAACATCTGTGTTGGGCCCCTTAAAAGAATTTAAAAGTGTGGATAAGTTGAAAATATAAATCATAGTAGAATAATCTACTATTAGGAATAAAGCTGAGGGGATTCCAGCCACTAAGAATAAATATATTGTTGTGCACTCTGTGACTGTTTTGTTCAGATTTTCTTCCTTTAAATCTTCAATAATCATTAAGGACTTGAACTATATGATGCTTTTCTAGATGAGCTATCTTTCCACTTGTATTTAACAGAGATTGTTTATAAAATACTCTCAAAAATTACTGCACAAAAGCTAACTTAAGCACATTCTGCTAATGTTAGAAGTTTCAGAACAGTTTCCAGAGATCAGCTCAAAGAGGTATCACTCCCTGCAGAACAGACAGGTAGTTACAACATAACCAGAAATTTAGGAACCAAAGGTTCAGAGTCAGTCTCCCAGAAATCAGATCAGCCTTCCATGACCAAAATTACTGAGTAACAGAATCTCTGTCTGTTGGCCACTTTACTAAATGTTATCTTCATACACCTGAAGAAAAGAGGCCATAAACAAAAAGTTAGAAGTATCTAGTCCTCAGGAACTTGACAGGGAAGCAGTCAAAGAAGATATTAATCTACAGGCTCACAAACAACCCCTTACCCTTAGTGTACCCAAGGCACTGAAGAAGCTCCTGCTCACTGCCAGTCTGTGAGCTCTGATGCTCTTCAGTGGTTCTAGAAGGTCATTGTTAAGGAGATTGCTGAAAGAAAGTTTTCCCCTGACATGCTTCTTTAGTATAAACCATTAAACTAACACAAAAATGAGAACAAAATTAGGAAAGAGTGAGGAGATCTATGCTTCACCTGGTGTCTCGCTTCACCGATTCTAAGAGCCACTAGGGCAAGGACTTTTCTCCTGTCCGTGTTCCGATGACTTCAGTCCTCTGACATCCCTGCCCTGAGGTGGAATCAGACCTTTTTTGCAAAGCTGAGTGAAGATTTGTTCTTTCTCCGAGTTTTCCAGATGGTGGTGGGAACAAGAGGAAAACCATGAAACAACCATTACATAACTTGTGAGAAACACAATTTTCATGATTGTCGCCAAGGGGATCGGATGTAATATTTTCTGTTCCCTAGCTCCCAAGTGAGGATAACAAACAAAGTCTCTTCCATTGGTCGTTCTACAATTTCCTGAGATCCTCCTGCCTACGCATTTTGTCTGGTGACTGAATCTCGGGGTAGTGGAGTGACATCATACCAGTGTTCAGCACACACTTGTGAATCACTGTTCTTTCACAGCTTTCAATTGTGGTTTCCTAAGCCAAGAAATAAAACTTTCCTGAAGGAAGTTACTGTGGGAAAAGTTTATACACAGGTGTTTCTTTGCTTTTTTTTTTTTTTTCCTGGAGGAAAGAGAGAAAAATGTCAGCATGGCAACTTACTTTCAAATTAAAGTGTCTTTGAGTGGCAGTGTATTAGCACTTTTATTTTTAATTAAGAAAAACTCTCCCTCTAAACACAATCTAGAATTTTCACTTCACCTCAAGACGGGTGATTCATTAAGTCCTTTCAGAGGGAATGTTGGACTGAATACAATCACAATCCCCCAGTAGTTTCTAATAGAGATCCTGGGGAGGTTGAGCAGCAGTTGAGGGAGAAAAAGACTTCACAGTGCCATTTGTATGTACTGAGTTAAGGAACGCTGGCACAGAAATAAAAGTTACTTTGATGAATTTTGTTAGTTATAGAAAAGTACAGTTTGTATTAAAAATATATTTGTCATGCAGTTCTCTCCTCTATGCTACCAGACAGCTTCCAACTAAACTTACAAAGAAAAGGCTGCAATAAATGTAGCTGTTTCTCCTGCAACGTAACACAATGCACCAGATGATTTATGTCTCAAAATACTCTTTACATATAGAGTTGTTAACCTTTATGTTGACATGGACGTGGCTGAATTCTTGTGTGGGTATTTCCCCTCTCTCTTGAATCCTAAGTATGCTTTTCTTCACATCTCCTTGTCTCACATTCAAGCATACTTTTCAGCAGAGAGTCTTGATTTGGGTGATTTAATTCTTCTCTTCTCTGTCCTTAATTGCTCTGCAGTTTTTCTCATTTAACCAGTTGTTTGTGTTCCCCAGAAATCCCTAGCTACATTCAAGTAGCTGTGACTTGCTATTTCCTGCAGAAACTAACTGAATAACTACATGATTTTACTTTTTAATTTTGTTTTATTACAGTTCCAGACAAACACAGTATTATTTAATGGACTAAGGCTTTGTGCCTGCAGTTATGCTTATTTTGTTTCATACAAAAGAGATGTTTCTCACCTCATTATCCTGTTCCACACAGTTAGAGACTAACCCCATTTGCCTGTTCCCTTGCTTCTACTCAGAATGAGAGGTTGTGCCATAATTTGCCTTATCTTAGACTTTTCAAGCATATTTTGGTGGATTTAGTCGTTCAAAGCTACAACTCTCTGGGCTACTAAAGAGGCCTGATTTTAAAGTTTTCTGTAGTAAATGATGTGAATTTCATTTTGCATCATGATACCAATGCAAAGGGGAAATGATAAAATAATATATCAACATTAAGGTCTGGAATCATATGAATCAGCTGCAAAATTTTTTATCCTTATCTGCTGTTGATTTGAAGGTCCATTTAGCTTGAGAGGTATGCTATGGCATTTTAGACTTAAGTGTCTGTCTTCATGTCATCCTGACTGAGATAGAGTTAATTTTCTTCCTAGTACCTGGTACAGTGCTGTGTTTTAGAATTGAGATGAGAATAATGTTGATAACACTCAGATTTTAGTAGTTGCTAAGTAGAGCTTATGCTAATATGAGGACATTTTATCCTAAGATTGGACATTTTTGCTACCAGTCATTAAGAAAAAAAATTCTCTAAGTGCCAAATAAATTAGGGCTAAATGTTTTTTTAGTCTGCAGAAAGCAACTGATTTAACCAAGTTCAGGCATCATCTAAATTCAGTGGTACCTTTTACTGACCCATTCTGCCCAGCAGCTCCCCCTTCAGAGGCTCTTATGAATATGATGGCAAAAGGCAATATTCAGATGTTCTGGAAGGTCTTTCCTTTTCTATTTCATATCCTTTTCTATTTTGAGAAGAGTCCACATGGTGGTACTACAAGAGATTAAGCTGTGATATGCAGTTGCAGATGTGTTATGAGACAAATAGCTCCCCCAGGATGTTGAATAATCTTTTTAGAAGCATTATATAGGTAGCATTGAAGTTCTAAGTGTAAAGTGTTTGGTTTAGTAGCCAATCTCTCAAGAACAATTCCACTGTGTAAGGACAGAGGAGAAACTAATGGAACTTCTAAGGAGCAGGATGGTTGTTTACCTGGAAATCTACATTGGCATTCAGGAGCGTGGGCATAAACCCAGTTGAAAACTGCTATGGGTGCCTGCTGTTATCATTTGCATTGTCTCTAGATGATCAGAACACAAAGTGTAGCTCTCCTGTATAGCATTTAAATTTAACTTTTCTCATGTTCTACCTTTGAAACAATTCCTCCTTTTTTCTGTCTTTTTTCTCCTTCTACTTGTTTTTTTTTTTTTTTTTTTAAGGACAAAACCCGCACTCATCTCCTGCCCTCATGTAACTGAAAATATCTCTCAGATTCATAAGATTTTATGGTTGCTGTAGATTATTTTGCATAATTTAAATGACACATGAATATTTCAGGTCTCATTTTAAACTGTGGGCAATTTCAGGATGTACGGGTCACAGCGAGGACAAAGTAGTTTTCTAGTAGTTTTCATCCAGCTAAAGATGAACGACTTGACAATAATGCAAATTTATGCGCTTTGCATGTGTGATAAATTTTAACAAAAAAATAATAATTTCACTAACACTCTGAGCAAGATACAGTGATGAGAGTGAGCCCTAACCCTAACCCTAACCCAAACCTAACCCCAAATCCTAACCCTAACCCTCACCCTCACCCTAACCCTAACCTCTGTATTACACTTAGTAAAAGTGACTTTCCAACAACAATGTGGTTCAGTAAGATGAAGGACTACAAGTGATCCTCTACCCTCTTTAGGATCTGGGGGGTTTTGCCAGTACCTTTCCTAAAAGCTTAGTGCTCAAACCATATCAAAAGTATGGAGCATCCAAAAACTGGGACCAAGTGATTTATCGCAAAGCAACTTGTGACACCTGTTTTGTCCTGACTTAAGTATCAAAACCAAAATATCCTTCATTTAAGTAATGAAAATTAATTTTTATTTCTGTTCATACTTCAATTATTTCCTAAAGGATTATTTTCTCTAATTCATATAACCAATTAAAATTTTTGCAAATGAAAAAACCTTTATTTAAACATCCTACTTGGTATTTCTAACCAGAAAGAAACCACAATGCCATATTTTAAGCAGTTTTTAAAGTTATACACTCAGGTTCTTAGCTGTTACCAAGGTTTTATCCTATAAAATTGTAAATGACAACTTTTTGCTTTCTGGTTTGTTTTGTAATTTACTTACAATTTTTGTCAGTTTGGATGCCAAAGAAATGAGACTGGAAATAACATGATCAAAGAATATTTGAATCTTGTCTTGTGTGAGTTGAATGTGACTAGCTAAACTGTTTCTGACACAGAAGAAAAAAAAAAGGAGCATTCTCAAAGTAACAGTTATTCTTTTTGCTTGCTGTCCCTCAGATTTTCTGAAGGACAGGTAAGCACCTTTGGGAAAAATATGCTAAGCATTTGAGTAGTATAAATGCTTCACTCTTACTGGGATTAATAGAATAAACTGGTATTTATCATCCCTTCAGCTGACCACAAACTTGGGTTGGTGGGGTGCAGCTTTGCTGTGTGCTCTGAAAAATTCTACACATTCCTCTCTTGGTGTAAAAAGTAATCTTGAAAGTATGCTACGTTGTCCCAGGTATTTAGAATTAATAACACAAGCCCATGTTTTTTGTAATTCCTTGTTTAAAACTAAGAGAGAAGAAATTTCTTTTCTCTCTCTCAGCTAGATTGCTCAGTTTTGAAATGATGAAAATGTTCCCACAGTGCCTGATAAACAGAAAGAAAAATAAAGAGATCAAACCCACAAAGAAATAAAACACTTGTTTTCAGAAAAAGGGATGTACCAGTATTTGCTCCATTGTAATGTCTGAAAATAATATGTATGTTTATTCAAGACATTGTGACATTGTCACTTACAGAAAACTCAATCTGACCTGAAAGCTGAAAGCTGTGTTCTCTTAGGTTACACACGCTTGTAAAACCATTGCTCTTCAGAAAATTACATTATAAGGAGGCCTCATTAATGTAACATTTTGCATTTTTAAATTACTTGCCATCATATTTTATGTTTAGAACTCAACAGTGGCTGTAAAAATTGAAACATAAGCTGAAAAAATATTCACATAGAAGAAACTTCTACATAAAACCGTAAGAAATTAATTAAAGAGCAAATATTTATCTATGCTGTAAAAAGCAGGACTGGAGAAGTTATAAACTTGCAAATGCTAGCCCCAGATCTGAAAAGCTTTATTATCAGTCTCTTTTGCTGGAAAACAAGGATATATGAAGGAAGTATCAATATGCTCTTCCCCTTGGTATTCTCACCTGGAAGCAGCTGTAGACATCAGGCCTTTGCTTGCAGTCAGCTCTGCTATTCCTAAATTTTGTGTGCTTCTCTACTTCATATCAGGAGCATGTACCTGTTTTAACCTGTAAGGAATATAACCTCGTCCTATTACCCATGAGGGGTAATACATATATATATACTATAAATATATATATAGTGTATGTATATATATATATATGTATATTATATATATATATAGTACAGGAGACCAGCACAGGCTAATGAAATGTCATTATCTGGGACATAATTCATCCAGCAGGGTTTTCTGCAGGCCTTTGAGTGTGCAGAAGCTGTGTAAAGAAGTTTTAATAGGAAACAGGTCATCAGCAAGATGACTCCTCTGGCCACTCTGATGCAAAACTAATGTCCTTCAGGCTGTGAAAGCAAAAGCTAGAAAACCCAGTGGGACAAGAGCAGACAGAGCGACTTGCAGGCTCAATGTGCAAGTGTAAAAAAAAATGATAGCATTAAATCTGGCCTAATCAATTTGCAAGAAAGACTTTCTGAGACAGCATACAGTAGTGAGAGGAAAGCATAATGACGAAATCAAGCATGTAAAATTTTGAAAACTAATTAGGAAGAACATTTTGTTTCCTGGGTCTGAAATGCTGTTGGACTTGTTCTTGCAAAAGCTTGGAAAACTTCAAGGTGTGTGTTCTCAGGAGGAAGAGTCTAGTGCAGCAGTTCAGAAATTCAACTGCTGGATAGCAGGAGCAAAATCAGTGCGCTTAGAAATGTAGAAGTTCCTGGTTTTAGGGAAGGAAAGTGTAAAATTCTTCAGCATGCACATTTCAGCCACACTCTCTGCTATGCTGATTATCCAGTTTACCTGTCCTATGGAGAGGGCACAAGGAACATTGGAGAAAGTTTGTGCTCTCTTGTGCCTTAAAATAAATGTTTGTTTGCATTTTGGGAGTTGGTATAATCTATCAAAGTAGCAAGAATGTGCTGATGAGTTCACTCTGACCTGAAACAGATGCAACACAACCACATTCTGTTCTGATTTTGTTCCCCTTGTGGAAATAGGCAACCAATGCTGCCAGTTAAGTTTAAAAAAAAAACCCTCAAAGAATAATGCTCACGTGGACAGAGTCAGCTGCCTCCTTGGCCCCTTGAGGTCCCACACTGAAATGCCCAGAGATTTATTATGAGCAGCATGAGCTAAGTCAAAACATTTTCCAGCATACAGCCAGGGAAGTTTCAGTAGCCAGGTGGCAGCTTGGGACTCACCTGTGATAATTCCCATGAATTTTCCCTGCTGCCTTTCAGTTACGTTCTGGCACGTGTCTCTATGTGCATGATGCCTATTTTGGCTTTTACACAAAAAGGTGCCAGGCTGTATGTGAATGGCCATATATTTTTGGTGACTTTTAAATTTGATTACCAACCATGACGACCTTTACATGGTGTTTGGGTAAGTATCTGCCCAAACCCAACTTTGTTAGCTGTTCTTTGCAAGGCAGCAAAGTAAATTAGTTTGCAATGTTGTGCTTCCATTCAGGACAAATAGATACCTGGCTCTGGTGGCAGGGAAGCAGTAAGCTGTTGGAAAAGCAAAGAAAAACCTACATAAGACAGCAGGGTTGTATTACCTTCAGCAAACTGTTGTGTTCAGGCACACAGTATGACACAGTTGTTAATATCACCAGTAGTTTTTAAATTCTTAAATAGAGACCATGACTGTGAGACAAAGAAAACACTGTATTAGCCCTTGTTTAGAATGACATGAGACTGATTTCTGGCTTTACCGTTCAGACGTGGTGAAAAAACTTTCTTGAAAGAAAATATTTTGGAGAAATGTGACCTTTAACGTATCCCCCTCATATGCCTTACCACAATGTGGATGTGGCACATAGACGAAACCAGTTACCTACAGCTGAATCTGGAATTTATGTCAGTGGGAGCTGTGGAAAGCAGTCTGATTTGAAAATGAGATTTTTTTTATTATAGATGTTAATCTGAAGAAGTGGAAATCGTAGGAAGCATCAATTTTTGTGGCAGATTACATTATACTCTAAAATGTTTCTTTTACTTATCAAGACTAATCATGATTCTGTAAGTAATATATACAAATATATAGAGAGAAATCTAATAGAATTGATTGGGTTTTTTGCAATGTGGTCATGGATTATACTTACAACGTGTATTTCATCTCTTACAGTTTATCTTACCTCTTGTATGAGCACATCAGAATAATTTATTATCTCTCAATTACTCTCAATGAAGTGAGTTGCTTCTGGCTTGACATTTTGCATGTTAAACCTGTGAAGTAAAGAATCCTACAGTGCAGACCTGTAATTTTAGCCAAGAGTTTCCCCTGTTTCAATAATATCAGTCCACACAGCTTTAGAATATAAAGGCATCCAGGGATTCATTTGTGCTTTGCAGTGTTGCCAATTATTTTATATTCAGCTACTTTTAACAACCTTTTTTCAATCTTTTAAAAAATACTTTTGTTTAAATGAACTCACTTGTACTGTCATCTCACCCCTTCTGAAAGAAAAGTCAAAGTTTTCTGGATGAGTGCTGTGCTGCCCTAGTAAGAACTATGACTACCACTCATGCTTTTTTCAGAGCTACATTACAGAAACCAGCTTAATATAATTTCATGTTGCATAAGGTCTTACTATTTTGCAAACACACAACTTCTTCCATTCCTCTATTCATTTAGGTTTGGCTGCCAGGAAATAATGGGAAAACCATCATCCATGTAAATTGCAGAAATCTCAAATATTGAGAACTACTGTGTTGCACTCAGCCCCTGTTACATACAGAAAAAGTGGTTCAGTGTGCAAGCTCATAATGGCTACAAATGCCACAAAAATACACTCAAAATTTACATGAAAGGGGGAGGTTTCTGTAGCACACACACTTGAGCTTCTCTAATAATCACTTCTCCTGTATCCAAAGACAAGAGACTAAGACTGTTGCTGTAAGTCCTATTACATTGTTATTTGTAAGTGATTTAAAGTAACATAAAGCAGAAATAATTTGTTTTCCAAATTTTCTTTCCTTTTCTATGCCTATCCTATGAAATAAATCTGTAGTAGAGATACTTTGTTCTGCTTTCTTAAAATCCTAATTGTAGTTTTTTCTGCCTATTGATCTGTTTACAGTGGTTTGTGTGCTGCTTCCTCAGTTGTTCAATGAATCTGTTTCTTCCTGGTTAGTATTTTGGTCAAATTCTCAACAGCTCTGGAAATTAAAATTTCATTGGTTTCAGGAAAGCTATGGCAATTGTCACATATTGGGATTTCATTCTGCTCGTTAAAGAGCATTAAGAGGAGAAGAAAAAGTAGAGTGTTTCAAACTGCATCCTGTCTCTTTAATTCAGGATCCAGCAAATCCAGAAGTATCACTGTAAGAGAGGGCCACAGATTATAATTCCCCTTTTAAAAAGCTCTGAAAATACTGCCTTACTTCACAATTTTGAGAACTGCATTTGCTATTTTTAGTCTTTTATCTATTACAAGTCTATTATGGACCTCTATTAGTTACTCAAAGTCTTTAAACTGAGTATTTTGCTAAGGATGAAATATTATTTGTCCAGCAGTTGTTCCTGTAACAAGTATTTTTATGGTCTCAGAGTTTCCAATTATATGCATCAGTATGGCATCATTTTTATTTTTTTGCTTTTTAAGTTTCAATGTTTAATACTGTTTTAGATGTTAACACCCTACCCATAAAGGCACAAAAATTTCATCCATAATTGCGTGCTCATTCCCTGTTGGGTATTTGTTATTATGATAAAAATATCACAGCTAATATTTACAAGGAGTGCCTAACAGCAAATATATAGATCAGGACACATTTTGCTAAACAAACTTTAGTTCTGGCTCTATTTTATGTGTTTTATTAATGTCCTTTACATTTTGAATCTCCTGTTATTTTCACTGCTTATTAATGTGTGAGAACTTATTCTTGAAAGGCCTTATAACTAATTATTTCATATTGCATCCTGAAGGGCACCATCTGGGGATAAATGGTCAAATCTAACCATCTGTGCCCTACAAATTAGGTTTCTGCTATGTACTTTTTCTTTAATGTGTGTTTGAGCTAAATTAATTTTGCCACTCGCAAAACTTGGGGAGTCTCTGTGTCCATCATCGTGTTTGTCAAGCTAACCTAGCATTAATATCATATATCCTTGCATCAAGAAAACATGAAGTTGGATCTTTCACAATTTGAGGAGTGATTGAGACCTTGAAAAGACTGACATTGCATGGAAGGAGGTAAAGAGAAAGAAGCATTCTTTTCTGGCTGGATTTTGCCATCTGGCAAATATAAAGTCTATAGCCAAGTACAGGACACATCTTCACAAGGAATGGTCTGAGCTCTAGGCCTCAAGCATGTTTTGCAGAAAAAAAAAAAGGTCAAAGGAAATATTTAACTTCTTACATTTCAAGTTCTGATGTTTATCTTACCGAGTGGAATAGCGATGACTCTGTGACCTTTTGGCAAAATTTTCAAACAGGCATTGCAAACTTTACTCTCAAGCACAAATGCCAATTAGCAGGAGCATACAGGAGAAGGAAGGACTGTCTAAGCAAGTCTGTGACTACTTAAGCAAACAAAGAACATATAAATACAAAATGTGATTAAACTGAGAGAGTCTCCTGTTGTGATGGTTACTGAGAATACTCTTGAAGGTTAACACCACTCTAATACAAGCAGAATAAGCTATGGAAGATAGTACTCCACAAGAGAGTCACCACTATACAACAAAAACAAGGAAAACTGTGGTTCTTGGGGAGGGAGGTGAAGGGGAAGTAACCAAATAGGAATCGTATTTAAAGAATACCCAGTTTTAATGCTGAGAAAAATGCTTTAGCCAGCCTAATTTTAGCTAAATACAAAACTTCTAAAAAAGCACTTTATGTCAGAAAAGGTTGAAGACTTACCAACTCAAGGCATGGTTTGGCTCTTAGCCGGACAAGCATTCAGCCATGTAGTTCAGTTTAAGACCAAGTAATTCCACTGGCTTCCTTTCTGGATGGGTAGGTAAAAGCCAGACAGAAGCATGGAGAGCTCACTCTTTGCCTTCAAACCTCGAGGAGGAGAGATGCTGATAACACCTGGTGGAGCTTGAGGGCAGATTTCCTAGGTTTCTGTGCAAAGACTGGTAGGAAGGGAGAAAAGGAACTACAATGGATTCAGGCACCATGATAGTGTGGAAACAACTCTTTAATAGTTGTGGCATCAAATGGTATTCAGAAGTTACCAGAGATGTAAAATAAGTTTCTTTGATACATGGGACTAATCTGTAGAAATTCGAAAAGAGTTTAAGGTCCTGGTACTAGATCCTATCATAAGTAAATATTACTAATATTACTTCTTTCTGTTGACATAAAAAATTTCGAATACGCAGATAAAATTACCCTCAAAGTGTGCTTGAGGGCTGTACCTATAGGTAGCATCTGTGCCAGAGTTTCTTATTGTCTCAGAGAACATTAATGTGATTCTCTGTCTTTATCCCTGAATTCAATTTGAGTAATTACATTCTGACACTAATTCACAATCAGGGCTTTTTTTTTTCGTTTACCTTTAGTTGTTTCCTATAAGAAGCCTAAAGGAACTTAGGAATGAAAGAGCAGAGAAATTCTTCAGTTGAGTCTGCTCCTTTGACTTTCAGTGTTTTCCAGCATTTACTCCATGACAAGGCATTAAGAACATGTCTTTCCTCTAAAACTTACTCGTAATCCATGAAAATTTGATTTCAGAATTACTTATTTAAGAGCTCAATATGGAAACATCTATCTAGTTCAGAAGTACTGCTTTCTTTATGGGCTCCATTCCTCTTCCAGTCACTTCCATTAGTTTATGAAATCTCTACTCTGCATGGCTTCTCCCCTGGAAAAAAAAAAATTAAAAAGGAATGTTCTTTTGGTACAAGACTAGGGAAAAAAGTCTTATTTTCTTCCCAGTCTTATGGACTCTGACGTTCTCTATGCTTCTGAGCAGAGAGAATGAGCTCCAGTATTATGCAGAATACATAACCTTAAATAGTTGCAGCGCTGTAGTTGTGCAGCTACTTGGCACTTGTCCCCTTGAAGGTAATTGCACTAGAGCAAGAGGACAGAACAATTAATTAGTGGAGCCAACAAGCCGAGGACAGCTGAAAAAGAGCCAGAGGTTGAAATTTTTTGCGGGGAGGAGGCAGAGATGTCTAAAGGAGGCTCTAATTATTGTGGCAAAAGAAACACTGAGGAAGAATTGCTGCAACAATGCAAATGAATGGGTGTAAAACTCGGCTCTGCACGATGTAGACAGTACTTGAATACAGATCTAAAAAGACCCCTACTTTATGCCTGAGATGTTGCTCAATAAAATGTCAAAGCACTGGAGAGAGCTGGAGGTGATTGTACGATTTTAGAGGGAACTTTGCAGCAGTAACAGAGAAAACAAGATTTAAAGTACTTTGCTGCACAAGAAGCCGAAGAGAAAATGCTGAGGACATGTATTTGTAGAACAGGGGAGAAGACCAGACCGACTCAAATGGGATAAATAATGTGCAAGAAGTCTATTGCACTACAGAATGAAGATGAGAAATGGGAAAATAGGTTGTTACAAGAGAGAGGTGTTTGACAAGGCTGATTTGCTCACAGGAAAGGAAAGGAAAGGGCTGATCAAGGAGAAGAGCTGTGTGCTGGAAGTCAAGAAGTTACAGAAAATTTCAGAGTAACCAAAAATTAAGAAGGTTCGACTTCAGGACTTTGGAGTTTTTTATAGGTCAAGAGTTTTCTGCAAATAGTGAAAGTGTGTCAGGACATCCCAGGATTTTGAAAGAAGTGGACATAAAGTTCTTACAGGGGAACATACTGAGGTCTGAGCCAGTGATAGAGTCATGAAGAAAACTCTGGGAGTAGGCAATTCCCTTTTCCCCACAGAAACTGAAAACATGATCACCAGTTTTTAAATCCCTCATGAGATCTGGGTACATTGTATGTTTCCAGTCACACGCTTTCAAGAACAAGGAAGCAGATGAGGAATAAAGATATAAATAAACAATAATAGTTCAAAATAAGGAGAAAAAAGAGAAGATCTTTGCCAATAGCACCAAATGGAGCATGGCCAGGAAATAAACTTTCTTACTTACGAATATCTCATCTCAAGGATTCATGGAGAAATTTGTAAGCAAATACTAATAAAGAAGTTTAGACATACGGTTTATAGGCAGAAATATGCAATTTTAACTGTCTCTATTTTCTATCACATGTAACTTAAATACTGTAAAAAGCCAAGAGCATTTTCTTTTGACTAACTTAGATTATTGTTTCTGTGATGGTGAAACCAGCAAAATCATTGGCTGTTTTCTGCTTTGTTAAAGAAAAGTTTTTTCATTTGCTTATACATTTGCTTCTTTAAAGAGAAAACAGTACTACTGTATCTTATCACTCAGAGGTAACTGCTCTTAAAATGCATAATTTAAATTTGTTATTAAAAAAAGCATTCATTTCCCAAACATTACTGTGTATATTGCAATTGGTTTTTGGAAGAGCATATATTCACTTCCAAAGGCTTTAATCTTTAGAGTAGCAAGTAATCAGGACAAAAGCTACAGATAAAAGTATTTATGTCTGTAAATCTGAGCTACTCCCTTGTCCAATGTTCACAAGGGTAAATACCAGAGGTGTAATGAAGACAGAGAGTAATTGGTTAATGATTACAGAGAGTAAAAAATCAAAACCAGACATTATCCAAAGAAAAATTTTACATTACAACATTATGTTTTCAAGGCAGGAGAACAATTTGTCAAAGCTTCTAAGCCAGCTACCAATCCTTCTGTAGTTGAAAAATAGTTTGAGTGAAAGAATTAAGAAATTCAAGTGGAAAATGGCCCTGCATTGATGAAAGGAATGTGTTGGGGCATGTAGTTGATATTAAAACCTCTTCATGAACAAATGAAGTACCCTTGAGAGTATGCATGTAGTATATTTTTCACGTATTTGTAATCAGTGCAAGATTTCTATTACTTCTAAAAACTAAGCATTTATTTTACATTAGCAATTATAATTTTATTTCAATAAAAGTTACCTACCACATTTAAGAAAACGAAAGAGGCAGACAATGACATTTAATCATTAAGAACACAGTGTTCCAGTGTCATTACAGTGAACAGTTATTAAAAATAGGACACAAATAACAAACTAATGATAACCCTGGTCCATTATTCATTAGATATTATAAAATATTATTTCCTCACCGTGAACACTTTGTTCTGCAGCATAAATTTGGCAATGCATTTGGACTGGGACTCCCTCTCAAATCAGCTTTTTAATGCCCTGTAACAGTTACAAATTACAAAGCTGGTTTGTGCTTATGGACCCATCATAAGTCTTTCATATTTTAATTTGTTGCCACCTCATCTCATTTGATAAAAACTGGCTTGTAGAATGATAAAAATGTTTGGCTATTGTAAAATATTTCTAGTACACTTAAAATTGTTTTCTCAAAGTTTGGGATTAAAACTTGTTTTCTTCAGCTGTATCCACCAATCAGGTTTAAAATTTTTTTAAATGCACTTGGTTTCCCCATAAGGCTATTTCTGAACTTCACTTAAATAATAATAATAAAAAATATCCCAAACCCAACAAAAATAGGATATTTTCTAAGGATTAGCATATCAAATCAAAGCAGTTAATATGCAGATTTAACAAAAACAGACAAAACCCAAACCCAAACCCAAAAGAAATAACATGGCCATTTCAAATCAATGTTAACTGTGAAAAAGGTTAAAGCCTTTCTGTCATACTATAGCAAAATAATTTACTTCTTTTGATTATATCCAAGAAGATAATAATTATTTTTCATTGTTTTCCTGTACATTTGAAAAATATGCATGTGTAATTACTTAATATTTTGGGTTTAGTACTCACATATTTTCAATTTCCATTTGTTGTGGAAGCGGCGACAGGTTTAGCCTTGCTTGTAGACCTACTTTGGCTGACCATAACACAGCATCCTCCATATGGGAATTGTTCAGAAGATGTAGGAGACGTTCCTTGCTCTGTCCTTACTGCAATTTAGATTGTCATAGAATCAGTCATTTACAGAGCTCTTATTTAACAGGTTTTGGACAACCAAAGGGGATAAAAGGGCCTGACACTGCTTCCCATTATGGAATGAGGAAATTTATGTAGGATTAGGTAATTATGCTATTTCAGCTATAACTTTGGGAATTGGAAACAAAATAATTGCAGTGTATTTAAAGCACTTTCTGTTTAAGAGAGTAGCAAATATTTGTTACAAATACTCTCCTGAAGTCCTGTCACACAAGTGATCCTTACTCTCCTGGCTCTGCTTTACCAAGGTGGCTTTCAGCAAGTGAGCTGCAATACTGACAGTGCATGGATTGACCTGCCATTTGGATATTTTTACCACTGCAGAGTGCTAGCTCTTGTTTTGTTATGTTCTCTGGTCCGTTTTTAAATATTTACTTGCAAGTTTGCATGGAAATAAACCGCTGTAAAGAACCATGATTTGAATCAGTTATAAAGCATTGTGTGCATGAGAAGGAATAAAACCTTAGATCAAAACCACTGCACTGCAGCAGATAATTAACCTAAGCCTGTGAGGGAACTTTATCAGCTTAAATCAAAGGGCTTGTGACTTTGCAACAAAAGTTACCAGGCTGTGCACAGGGAAATGTTTCCTGATGGACAGTGCACAGCTTCTCACAGCTTCTCCTTATTTCCAGTTGCCAAACTCCACTGAGGAAATTCTTAAATGCATCACTGCCCACTATTAGACACACATACACTGTGTAAAGAAATGTAAGTATATACGTTATCTGAATATTTTAGTTAATATTTATACATATAACTATAGCATTTGATGCATTCAATGTAAAGTCTCACATATATGCAACCACAATATTGGAATTAATGTTGTAGGTAATTCGTTGAATTTGGTTGGCAAATGGTAGCCAGGGGAGAGGTGGAAAACAAAAGTTCTTTAATATTGCGTCTGCATTAAATTGCAGCCTGAAGTATGAACAGATAAATAAATAGGGAGCCCAGGATGAGTTCAGGTTTTCTCAGTGTGTCTTCAGCATGATTTTATACCAGCTGTTTGGTAAAGAGATTATGCTTTTCTCCAAGCTACAAATCAGTTGGTCTTTCCAGCTACACACAACAGGGTCTTGTCTTTATTGGATGTGTTGGCAAATTGGTTCATTAAGTCGGTACTAAAGGGAAATTCTGTGCAATCAGACTGTGACAAGGTATCACCTTGGTTGTGTCTTTCAGGAAACACACCTGAAAAGTGTTTGTCTGCAGTATCAGCTCTATCAGCTTCTGAACAGCCATTGCTTTTGCCTTTTAAAGAATGGGATGGGACTAATCATCTTCTTCCTATGGTAACTACAGAGTCAATGTCAGTCAGACACTCACTACAAATGATTTGTGTTTACTATCACAGCTGTGACTTGTCTCCAGTCACTTTAGAGAGTGGATTTGGAATTTTAGTTTTACACTGTAAAAGAATTTTAGGTATTTTACATCAGGTAATTGAACCTTTCTCTTGCATTATGTTCTATAAATCTGGCATTTTAAAAGACCCACATTGCTTTTACAGTGTGTGACATGAGATACAGTTTTTACGTAGCTATGTGATTTTATGATTTGTCAAATATGCTTACTTGCCCCAAACATCTACCGTATGTATCTATACATGTAAACAATGTATCTGTAGTATCTTATAATTCTGACTTTTTTTCAGCACAAACATTGTAGATACCTCCTGTTTAGCCTAATGGTCACTATTTTGATTCTGTTCTAGTGCTTATGTACCAAAGACAGAAGCAAGTCATTGCAAGTGGGCAGAAGTTCTGAAAGATTTGGAGAGGATAAAGACATCCAAAGTAAGTTCATAGAACAGCATTTCATATGATCATAGAAGACGACTTAAAATATTTAGCACTGTACTCAGCTAAGAAGTGTGAGGGAGAGGGAGAGGGAAAGGGGTGGTGTTTGTTAGGTAACGTTCATAATTCTAACTCTTGTTTTCTTGTAGGATATTGATGTCAGTTTATACACTGCAAACGCAGATGAAGATGTAAGTAAACTTCACATATGACCACAACTAATGTTTAATGTCGTGGCTTCATTTCCTTACTAGAAAGTTTCTCCTAAAGCAGACTTGTTCTAATCTGATAAACATGTCTAAAATCAAATCATTTGCCTTGGAATAAATAGTTCATCTAATCAAAGTGCCTATGATAAATTATGCAAGGTATTAATTATGCAAGGTATTAATTATGCAAGTATTAATTATTTTTATTGAGTCATCTGCTACTAAAATTAATTAATTAAAAGGGATGACCAAGGCCATGTTGGATGGGGCTTTGAGCAACCTGGACTACAGAAGGGAGTCCCTGTGCATAGAAGAGAGATTGGAAGTACAGGATCTTTAAGGTCCTTTCCAACCCAAACTATTCTGTGATTGTGTGATTCAAAATTATTTTATCAAAGCAAACAATGCTAAAATAATGCTGGTATTCATTTGTAATTTAAGGGAGCATTACCTACTTCCTCTACCCCCTTACCCATTCTGAATTCAGATCTCTGAGTTAAAGTATTAAAACTACTAAGAATAATATTAATTTAATTCCACTATGTTTAGTTATATGCCAGGTTCCTATCCTAATTAATTATTTTCCTATGTTCTTCACTAAGACACTGTGTTTCACCTCATCTTAGCAAACTGCTCGGCCTTTTTGTTCTTACCTCTCACAGCCCATCTCTGCAGATATTCAAATGTATTTGAATAGTAAGAAAAGATGCCCAGTAAGTAAAAATCAGCCACTTTGTGGCTGAATTTATCTTAGATTATATCTTACTTATATCATACTTGTGTTTTAAATTATATCATAAATTATGTCCTACATTCTCATATTCCTTTTAAATCATAAAACTATTGCAACTGCATATTTTTTTTTCCAGGAAGAATGCCAAGAACTTGTGATGAGGTGCTTTTTCTTAGAGACAGAAGTGATTATTCAAGAATGCCGTATCAAAAATTGTAGTAAAACACAGGATGTATGGAACATTTGGAAAAATGGAAATGAAAGCTTCAAAAAAAATAAGGTAAGTAACACCAACAGTCTGTGGAAAAAAGGCAAATCAAAAATGCTTCTTCGCTAGCAGAAATACCTTTCTTGTTACATAATCAGTGGGATGGTAGAGATGAAAACTAATGAGATTCCAGTAACCTTTACCAGTAACAATGAAAAATCAGAGATTAGTGGTTTTTAGAAAAACAGTTTCAGGATTCCCATGAAAGCAAATACTTTTGTGCATGCATACATACGTCAGGGTGTTTGAATGTGTGTGTATAAATGACCATTTGCAGCTTCAGTACCTGAAGTCAGATATGTTAGACATGTGCAGAAAAATATCCTCATTTTCAGAGGGACAGTCATTTGCATCTTTCACTGAAGTGATGTACCTCTCAAAGATGATCCTGTTCGAAAAGTAAGCCAGAAACTGCACAGACCATAACGACCATGGAAACCTCCACTAATGATTTCCATAGCCATTACCTGCACTGGAATTATTCCCAAAAACAGGGCAAAAAAATTAGTTCTCTGTCAGAACCAATGGATCAGTATCCTGCTTTACTATTGCATTTTGTTTTTCAGTTGACTTCCACAAAATCAGAAAAATGCAAAGAATGTGAAGAATATGAAGAAAAAAATTTTACAGAATTTGTACAGAATTTTGTAAAGGTTATGCAGAGGGATTGCAAACACTGACCAAAAGACACAAGCTGGGAAACAAGATTCTTACATGAACATCCTCAGAGAAATTAGATTATCACCAAAAATAAACTGGAAAAAGAACATAATTTACAATCCTCTTGGCTATCTCTTAATATATCTATTTCTATTGTGGTTTTCAGGTAAACTCAATTACTTCTTCTACCCAAGAACTCAAAGTCAAAAGTTAGAATATTTATGTAAAGACTCTTCCTTGCCCTTTCCCCCTTTTGCACAGTACTAGCATAAGGGCATTAAAAATTATCTCCAGTCTTTACACAGAAGGTAAAGCTGATGCTTGGTTCTGCTGTCCAGCGACAAATGTTTTCTTCCTCTAACATGACTTTATTCATTAATGCAATGACTACAGCTGACTTTATCAGGTACCAAAGATTTCAATTGAAATTTCAACCATAGTAGTGTTAATTTCATTCTCTGAATAAAGGAGATGACCAAGTCTCTTACACAATTAAAAAAAAAAAAAAGAAAAATTCTGTGTGGTAGAATCTTGCCTGTGAAGTAGGGTTTGTAACTTTAGTCTCCTTTTGAGAAAGAACTTTGAAGGCACGAATCAATTTTAACCAATTACTGGAAACCAGAACTATATTTCTAAGACTCAATGCAGTCAGTCACCTGTCCTCTGGTATTTCTGCAATGTTGCCCAGTCCTCTTTGGGCTCTTTCTAAACTTACTGCTTTCCTCGTGATTCATATCCATGTCCTACCAGCTGCCATCCATAATAAGTAATTCTTTTCCCCAGGCACCTCCATTTCTCTATCTTCAGCTGATAAATGGCTGAGTCACTCAGCTGTCCACTTACCAGGAAGGAAGTCTCAATCTCATTATGGCAACAAACACACTGCCTGCTTCTCTCTTATTGTTGGGATGCTCCCAGCAGTCAGTCTTTAGCACTCTGAGGAGATGAATCTTCAGCAAGAGGAAGAACATAAATGTGAGCATGTGGGATGTCATCTTCCAGGGGACTTGTAGACAAGCAGGTTGGTAAATTCATAAGCACATTGATACCAGCATTAATCACTGGTAGACATATCACAAAAGAAATAAATTGTTTGCCATCACAAAACATCAACAACAGAAGTGTTTATTATGTGGTTTGGATGAAATAAAATGGTCCTACATTTTAAATTTTTCCTTAATTCAGTGGTATGCGCTCAATATGATTTTCCCTTACCTGGTGTCATATGCAAGGTATGAAAGGTCACACCATATGAAAGGTAAGACCAAGTTTCAACTTTGGTCTTCAGTCAAAGCGATTTCTACCTTTGAGAGAGCAGCAGTGTACTCATGATGGGAGAACCAAAGAGCTGCTTGGCTCAGAGTTTTCTTTATCTTGACCATTTTGAAAATCAATTTCTTGATTAATTTTATTTTGTTTTTCATTAACACATTTACCAGTGGCAAATGGGTTAAATACTGTGAATTTGTCTTTTCAAAGAATATTGCTAAGTCTGTGACCACTTGGCTTGTCACTCTGTTAGCCACTTTCTGTTGGACACTGGCCATATCCCTCTTATTTCATTTTACCTCCACCTGGTCCAGGTGCATGTTCTGGGATAAAAAGAGGCCATTTGCTAATCTGAGTCTCCAGAGTTTCTTCTAGGGCTTACTTTTTCCTGAGAGCGAAGCAGCCAGCTGAAAGCTTTACTACATCCTGAATCCAATTGTTATAATAAATTATCTGGTTGATATAAAGGGTGGACTAAATTAAGGCCAGCTTGTTATTTGTTTGGGGTTTTGTTTTGTTTTTTTAAATTAGGAAATTCATATGTATTCCAGAGGAAAAACATGGACACATCTTATCTGACTTCTTAGTCCTGCAGGCAGGACAGTAAAAACTGATTCAGAATGGCTACTTTTGAAGTAAACATCCCCAGGTTGAAGAAGGTATTTCTTCTACACAAGTTTGAGTTATTTCTGTGGCATTTACTAGCTAATATTTTCCAACTGCTGTTGGCAAATATTGAAGAAAAGATTAATACTGTATTTTCTCCAATTAATCCTGCTCAGTTTGGGGACTAAGGTGACTCATAGCAGAGTGTTTCTACGTATAGAAAGAACAATAACTCTACCTTTTGACACTAGAAGACAAGAAAAATGCTCTTCCACAGAAGTTTTGGACTACATAGTTCTGTGTTCCTGACTTTGCAATAATTTAAAATCTGCTTTTCCTTTCCATTCCTAGTTCTTAGTATCCACATTTCTGGTCTGTACCCTAACAGGATAATGCAATTAGCATTATCCTGTCTGACATGCTTTGCCTTCTTGATGTTTTATTGAACCCTGAAGATAAATATGGGTTGTTCATCCATAGAATGTTGCCTCTGGTGGCTCCCAAATGTTTGCACCTGTTGATCAGGTATTGTTCAGATGATTTCACAGACATTTTAAATTCTGAACTGCAGATGCCTTTCTTGTTGGGACCTTCACTGTTTTGAGAAAAATATAAAAGAGGGAATTCTTTGCATGCAGTGAGATAGCTGGGGGATCAACAGCAATTTCTGATTATCCATCTTGTTCATACGGCTATGTGAGCAAAATAATAGTAAAGAAATGTACTCTAAGATCTATTCCAGCTCCATGTGGCAAAAGGTTAGGGAGACAATGAATATTTGAGTCAGCCAACCCAATGTACAGTGATAACACTTACAAAGGAGGGCAAACTGTGTATTTGAGATATATATATCTATATAGCTATATATAGATATAAACAGGCATTCCCCATAGATAAAGCAGTGTTTCAGCTGCTTCAACCAAGGGTTCAGGTTCAAGGTTTAATAGCACCCAAGGTGAGTAGTTTCTGCAGAATCCAGAACAGTGTGTCCTAGGACACATGGCACTAGTTAATCACATCACTTCCCATTCCAAGTACATCAATTACATATACAGTTGTTGGTAACTCATTTACCCAGGCAGCTGCACCATAGTTACTGAGGTTCTGCTGTTCACTAACCCCAGTCAAGAGCCCTGTCATCGTAGTGAATCTGTTTCTCTGACTCTAAATCCTTTTCTAGTTTAATTTGGGCAACACCGCAACAAAATGAAGCTCTTAATATTTAGTTGCATTTCTCATAGGAATAATGTGGAACAAATGTATAGGAACAATATGATAATAAAGTAACCTAAGATTAGCCTAGCTGTAATTATCAACAACTCCTGTATCACAAGACTTGCCCTCATCAAGGTTATATTGAAAGATGACTGAGCTGCCAACCCCTTCCTTGTAGTGTCAGAAACACAGGGAACATGAAACATCTGCAACAGGAATGAGAGAAAAGAGGAGGAAGGAAAATAAGTGAAAGCCACCTTAAATGGTAACAATGAAAGCAAAATTATTGCAACTCACTGTGAATCAACTGCACCACATCTTTCTGAGCAGCAGAATTCAGCGAGGGGATGGATGAAAATAAGGAAATTTGCTTGCAATTGGGAAGTACAACAGTAAATTTCAGAAGAGTACTTCCCAGAACTGCAGTCAAATCATTCATGTCTTCATCTTAACAGGAACTTAAGGCAGCTTCTTTGGACATTTCCGTCCTGAGTCTCTGAGCCAAAGTCATGATAGGATATCTTGGCAGGAGAATTAAGAATGTGAGAATGAATTTGCTGCTCAGAGCAAGTGGATCATATCAAAGCAAGAGACACAAATGTCATTGTATCCTCAAGTCAGTATTGGTGTTCTTGAGGAAAGAAATAATACTAATTTTTATCCAAAGTGGCCTTCACTTGCAGCTTATACATATGCAGGCAAAACTTACTAGCAATAGGAACAGCATCACATGGAATTTCTGGAATTTCTGTACAGCATCAGGAGACTAATCAACATGACACTGAGCCATACTTAAAAGAGACATTATGTAGTGTCTAGAAGGTTATATCTTCTCTAGAGACAGAGAAGAAACAAACTTTGCTCATATGAACTCTATGGAATTTTACTGTCATGCACTCAGGGAGGAAAAGAAAGCCATAAATGAGCAAGCTAAGCATTTTTGCAACAAAAAGTTCAAATCAGCACCTTGAAACTGTCACCATCCAACTATATCCCTTCAAACAATGTTGGAGAATTTACCTCTTATCAAAAGGCTCAATTAAGCCAATGATCAACACTTAAATAAAGACAAAAGGAAATAATTACATTTCAGAAGCTCGCCCTCTTCTACATGCTTATTAGACAGTTGTCTTTGTAAAAATGGGGGAAAGATGAGGCAATACAATAAAGAATGAAAAATCTGCTTAGATGACTGACTTACCTGTGCCATGACATAAGCAGCTCACTACCTCTAAAAGTTAAAAACATATAGGAGAAAAAGGAATGAAGTTAGAACATAAACAGAAATCGGGGTTTTCTGGGAATTTCCTTGAGAAATACCAAAGGCTAAAAAAGCTTATTTTAACTTTAACATACAAATTAGTATGTTACACTGGTTCTCTTCCTTCTGAGTCTGAATCAGATTTTTCAGAGATGAATGGTGACTATTGGGTAAAAGCTTTAAAATCTCAGGCAGATGGTGAATTGGGAGGGAAGTAGCCAAAGAAATATCAGGAGTTATCTATTGTGTGAGGCATAATCTTTAGAACATGTTCTCATGAACAAAATAAAAGATTTGAGTCATCCTGGACTAATTGATTAGACTCTCTTTGTAAAAACATATCCAACAGGAATGGATGATGACAGTTCCTATCAATTCTGATGCTATGTCACCTAAGCAAAGAATTAAATCTTTCATCCTATTCCTTCAAAACCTGATATTCATAGGGAACATAAAAGTGTTTATATTCCAGTGGGATGTCACCACAGTTCCTTCAAATTTCTAAACCTGAATATTTATTTAAGATTTATCTTGTAACACAGTCTCTCATCGTATTTTAATTCACTAGGCAAGAAAAACAACAGCGTGGTTTCACCTCCAGACTGTAATTCCACAAAGTCCTCAGCCATACAAACTTTGCCCCTTTTTTTCTTTTCCCAGTGGGACTCAATACTCCTCAGGGCTTTCCACTTCAGTATATACAGAACTGTTTCTAATGTACTGTTTTTACAAGTTTTAGTAAAGGAAAACAAAGAACTGCAAGTAACTTCTTCGATGTCAAGATGCTTTCTTGAAATCAGATTTTAAAGTATATTGACAGTGTTGCTGAAAGAACCTTCATTAGATCCAGATACAGTATTTTGCTGTCAGGTGAACACAAGCCATTAGCTTTCAGCTTTTTTTATTTAATGCCTTTCAGGAAGCAACTGTATTCAGCTTTTCAAGATGAAATATTGAATATCAGTAATCCTTACAGAACCTTAATGGCTGCTCTACCACACGTGACAGACCTCGATAAAGTGACAAAAGAGAATTTAAGAGAAATTTAAAATATACTTATGTCATTGTAATATGACACAAACAATGATAACATTAATTGAAACAGTGTATCTGTGCCACAGATAAAACTGAGAAATCATTCTTTTTAAAAGCTGCCTTTCCCAGCTCTTCTAATAGTCACATACTTCCTGCAGTTAACTGGAAATCTATAGTCTTGCAGTAATACAGGACATATTAGTACTCCCAACTTGGGGCTCTTTCAAGCCATTAGTTTCCCAATGAGCCAAAATTTTCTCTATCAAGAAAAGAAAAAAATCCAATCTTTCTCATGATTGGTAGAATCTATTGTTTTTCAGTGGAGTACTGAGAAGCCAAACCATACTTTGGTCAATCTCAAGGCATTCAGGTCAGTTTATTCAGTACATGGAACTCCCCAATCCTCTGAGGCAGTGATACTGAATAGCAGGTGTTAATCATAATCCATTATGTCAGCTGGGAATTTCTTCACCTCATTAACCTTAATTGTGGCTTTTTAAATCATGTCTTCCAAGAATCTTCTTCTTCCTTTTATTAGTTGAAGATAACAAATGGGAGATTATATTTCCTTTGGTTGTTCCTTTGGCAAGCTTGCTACAACTAATTCAAAGCAAATTAGATCATTATGAATAATTTCTGCAACTTTTTTCTATAACAAGCTTCCTGCTTTCATGCATCATTTGACATATTAAAGTTTCAACTGAAGTCTTCAGACAACATTTCTCTCTCTTACACTTCCTAGTGCAGGACAGTGACCAGGCTTTATTTTACCCCAGACAATCTTCCTAGCAGTAGGTATCAGTCATTTGGATAAGTTAACTTAAGTAAAATCCCTTGGCTGTAGTGTAGTTTTATCACATCACATAATTCGTTTTTACAACCTCATCCTCCAGTATTTTATACCACTAATAAATTACGAATATCTCTCTGGGAAAACTTAGACAGAATTCATTGAATTTCTGAAGTTGTTTGCAAGTTTTACGTTCTTCAGCTATAACAGATAAGATGCAGATGTTAAGCATTGGCTTAAAGACCTAAACAGGGTTTTTTTGTTAGTTTTATGTCCCCTTTTTTCCCATCATGACCTTCTGGGATCTTCTGAAAGCACTGATAATTCTGGATAGTCTGTGACTTATTTCAGCACTGGTGAAGGAATCTTAAGCAGACAAACTTCCAGAAAGCAGGCATGAATTGTGTCAGAGCTGGGACACAAGCTTCCCCAGTGCTTGTACAGGGTCTCAGTTATCTGGTGACTGACAGTAAGTCAAGCTATGGAAATGATGCCTTGTCCTCCTCAGTGCACAGGAAAAGGCACCATCACCAGCAGCCAGTGGCTCTTTGGAAACAGTTGTTGAGAAGCCATAATTTCTGTCTCTGTGCAGTGGAGCTCCTGGAAGTCCCACGACCGTCCAAGAAGGATGGTGATGATAGCTGTGAGACTCTCGTGGGACATGGGGCTTATACAGATCATTGTCTTCGAGGAAAGCTCCCTTAAAGTAAAAGTTTCAAAGTTCTGTTCTCTGGACTTTATGGCTGTACAGATAAAAAGAAAGGGTGGGGAGGCCAACAGGCACAGCACAGCCTGTTTGGGCTTGGCCACGTGAATTAATGAGTCTGCATTTAGTCCCAGAAAGCAAGGAGCAATTTTAAACTGCATTGGCGTAAAAGGACAGGACAAAAATACTAGCATTGTTGACAAATACGTTATAAGGAGTCACAAGAAAAGGATGAAGGCATAGAAAGTATTTTTTCCCCCTCTGGTCCTTGAAGATATTCCAACCACTAAATATTAAAGTTGACAGTATTTGGAATTTAACATTCAGATATCTGTGACTCCTCTCACTAAGCTGTTACCTGCATCTTCCAAGCCTGCACACCATGACCAACCCAAGGAGTACTGTGTGTTGAAACCAGAGCATCCTTTCCCCCTGACCAGCTACAAGTAGCATTTCAAGTGCAAACCACCTCAGTAATGGTAATCTCTTAACACCTAAAGTACTCTGTAACCACCACAATCATCCAAACTCTGGGAAACTGAGGAAGAATAATGCACAGCTGTTTTCTTAGCTGCATATCATGCCCATGAAGGGTGAGACTAGCAAATCTCAAGGTTCTGAGAAGAAGGGAGTAAGAATTAAGTAACATATTCACTATTTACAATGCCAACCCATGCTGGTAATACTTTTGTTTATTAATGGTAGAAAACAAGATCTACCTTTACCCTTCCCACTTTCTTGTTTCATGGTAAAAAGCATTGTATGTGCTTCCTTCTACAGCCCTCTTCTCTTTAAGGGAGTTCCGCTTTGCACAATAGTTAGGACATAACAGGGACATATGTCATAACTTACAACTTGAACAGTGCAGCTGGACAACATTTCTGGAAAGAAAAGGTGTTTACTTCAAACAATATTCCCTCACAGCTGTTGCTACAATAAAAATATTTCAAGAGAGCTCAGAAATCTAATCATGCTTAAGATCATTATTGGTTGTTTTCTGGTTTGTAAGCCGAGTTGCAAATAATTTTTTTTACTTGAAAATATTTTCTAACAGAAACTTACTGCATCTTCAGAAACAGTGTTTGAAGCAACTTCTTAAGCTGCAGCTTTATTATAAGCCTACTGATGTTACTGTTAAAAGAGAATAAAAATTATTTGTCAAAAATCATGTAGTGAAGTAGTTTGCATTTTTCTCAATTCCTAGGAAAATACCTTGTAGCATACTAGCACATTCAGAGAGTATATAGATTACATTCTCAAACTTTCTCAGGACTTGAGGAAAATTTACAGTGGTTTTTATTCTGTACTCCAAAAAGTATTACTAGAATTTTCAAGTTTCCCTATCTTCAAACAAACAAAAAAAGGCAACTTGAAGTAAGTCTAAAATGGTTCTCAGTCAATCCAGAGAAATTGGCTCAACAGTAAAAGTCTTGGCTATATCTAAAGCCATTAAGAATTTTCCATTCCTTCTGTAAACGTAAAACTCAATCTCCTTTGAATACAATTGTAGTTTTTTTCCAAGATTGCTCAAATACTATCTGATATGTACCTTTGGCAATAGTTCTACAATGAATTGTACAAACTCATTCTTGTTTTGCAAATATAATGGTAAAACCCACACTGTGCTTGAAATTTATTGTATTTTTCCTTGATGAAAGACCTGAAAGTACTTTTTACTAATTAAAATCAGAGATTTGAGTTGTCCAAATTATATACAAGTGCTTTTAGAATCAAAGGAGATCTAACTCCATTTTTCCTCCTCATAAAAACACTCAAAACTTTCTCAGAATATATCCTAACAGGGGAACATTACTGTAAAATATAAGTCTGAATTTTTATAACTTCTCTGTAATAATTTCAACAGTTAGAAATTCAATACATTTGTGGGAAGAAGCCCTACAACACCCTTGCGGAGGGTAGAGGGTTAAATAAAGAATAAAGAGAAAATTTTAAAAATTGATAAGCAAAATAAGTTATTTGAACATGAGTCAGAGGACTATAATACTATTTTAGTTTTGTATATTACTAATTTTTCTGTCTTATCACCTTCTTTATAGTCTTCCTTCCAGCATTTTTTTTTTTTTGAGTTAGGCATTAGGCTTTTAAAGAAATCCCTCATAGCATATGGTTACACCTTCAGGGTCAGATCATGCCTCCAGGACACAGCCTTTCATTTGGGTTGTGAGAATGGAAATATCCTGCTTAGAACAAGGAAGTTTAGGAGCAGTGAGGTGATAACTTCTTGGGATGAGAAGCAGAATTTACAGAAGTCTGTGCATCACCAGCCTTCTTCTGCTGTGGACAGCTATCAATGCTGTATTGTTTAGACACCTTCTTTTTAGGAATTTGAAAGAATTTTATGACAGCAAAAGAAAAGAAAATTAGAAAGATAACTGAGATGAGTCACTGGTAACAACTCTTATGCTGTAAGGGTTACATTTCAGACTGAGATACAACTTTCAGTTAAAAGGATGTTCCCAACTACAGCGAAGTGGTAAACTCACTCATGGCCAGCCTCTTGATCCCAAGATCAAAAGAAGGGACAACTAATACTCTCTCTAATTAAATTAGTTCATTTTCCCCTACTGTTTACCCTCAAAGATATTTATAAAAGTCAACATTACTCATCTTTCTCTGCCTGCTGACATAAATACGTAATTTCTCTCCTTACCCTACTAGTCCTTCTTTAAATATAGAGTTGATAGAGGTGTAACATTCTTTCTTAGGGATTCACATAAATGTACATAAGATCCAATGGTAAATAGCAGAAAGCAGACAATACACATACTATCTACAAGTTCTTGCCAGCTGTGTACTGTAATCAACCAACAAAGAACCCCTGAACATCTCTTATGCCCTGCTACTGAAAATATCCGACCAGCTCTCCAGCCACCCACCTGTCTTGCAGGTAAACATTTTTGGAAGTCCTCCTGCTGAGGAGGGGAGTGGGTGCAAAGATGGGGAGGAGTTTGGCCCAGAGGTCAGCCCACAGAACCCATTCTGTGCTCTGTCAGTGCAGAGCTGTTGCCCTTTGGTGTCTGAGCTCAGAGGCCTGCAAATAACAGAGATCCCTCATCACACTTCACTGCCCACAAATGACCCTGCAGTTTATTATTCCATCCTCAATGTGTACACCTCAGCATATTCAGTGCACTAAGCACGTTTTGGAGTTGCCGTGGATTAAAGATTAACTGTGACAAACTGGACTTTTCAACCACGTATCCAAAGGGAAAATACCAATTAAGCAATGCTGCAGTTCCATGCAGATAAAGCACACGTTCGAGAAATAGCTTTCCAAACTGCATGGCCAGGAGTAATTTGTAAGCTTTATAACCAGGTTAACAAACAGGATATGGATTTTCCTGTGCCCATTTCTATGTGTGGTTGCAGAGAGGGTTTCTTACCAAAGACAGGGCTAATGAACAAATGTGTACAGTCCTTTCCTCCCTGCAGAGCCATCACACTGCCACAGAAGAAAACACAAATGAGTTTTGACTGAATGTCCTCAGACCATCAAAAGGAAACCTACTCTGAAAGATTAGTCTGAGCTCTCAAGAGCATTGCAGGCTTAAGCTGCATATTAGTGTTTAGTATTTCATTAAAATGGTTAAAAAACCACCAAAGGTGAAAATCTTGGCTGCATTCTGGCCCTTCACATGTTGGAGGATTTCCCAACCAACTTCTAAGAAATTAAAGGGGATAGGTCACAGTAATAGTTGAGGTAAATAGAATCTCAGTCTAGCTCAGTGAACTATATAACCTCTTCTTGGAAGTGCTCAAGTAACACCAAGTTTATTAAAAAAACCTTCTTGAAACACATGCAGTTGTGCAACTTCTTTCATGGAACAGACAGCAGATGATAAATTATAACCATTAGCCTAAATCACAACAGTATCTCTCTTTAAACCTTAGACATCCATGATACCATTATTAGAGTATCTGTATATAAAAAAAAAAAAAAGAAAAAGAAAGAAAGTGGCCCTAACAAAACCAGAAACGAAAAAGAAGGCATGACTGGGCTGCTGATCTAGCAATAGGATGAAGGAAGGAGTAATAAAATCTCTCTTTCAAGAATATTATGTCTTATGTATTTGCAAAATAGTCAGCTCATGAGTGCCAGGTTGATTTGGAGGGAGATATATTGTTGGGGATAAATGCACAATTTCCACAAAGAGATCAAAATTATCCTTGAACTGACAGCTGTAACTGAAAGACTGAAAATAATCCTTGTGTTTTTAGTGCTCACACATTTCGTCCTTTCCTACAATTTCATTTTTAGCATATGCTTCATATACCTCGTGATGGGTCATGAACACCCAAAGGTGTTTGTAGTGCTGTACTTAGTAGGAGAAGTAACTTTAGAAATTCCATTACTAGATTGGGTTTTTGCTGGATCAAAGCTGTAATGAAAACTCATTTAGGATAATAAAACACTTTATACCTATATTTTTTAAGCAAACTTTAATTAAATTTAACAAAAATAGACGTGAGATGGGGGTTTTTTTTCAGTTGTAATGGGCAGGCAATTTAGTTGCAAGAGTTCTTTAGCAACATGCAAGACTTATAGTTCTGCAGGTAGAAGGCACAGTCCTGAATCTTTTTTTTTTTGGGGTTTTTTTTTGGTCTGTAGAGAAGCATGTAAAGATACTGTCTGTCTATTAAAGTATGCAAAAGAAATGGGTAACTGTCATGGGATTGCACAGGGAAGATTTACATCCTCACTAAAGAATTTGGAAATGCCATGAAACATTTGTCTGTTGGTGTCCAAGCATATAAAGAAAAAGACAGTTGTCTTGGAATTCCAGTCAGGTAAAGGCTTCATAAGCTCTGGTTTAGAAATCACCAGATGGTTGGGATTGGAGGGACTTCTAAAGGTCATGTGGTCCCACCAACTCTGGTCCAGCAGAGTCATCTAGAGGAGGTTGGCCACAACCATGTCCAGTTGGGTTTTGAATGTCAGTTTTCTCAAACTATAGAATAACAGATAATAACAATAATGGATGGCGTCATGGGTTTGTTCTGTGGTGATCACCAGGAATTAAGCTCCTCATAAAGGACATAAAAAAATTAGTTAGTTATACTTTGTGTAAAATTTGTCCTGATTCCTATAGCATCCTGGAAACAGCAGTCTGACTCATTGTGGTCTTTTAACTCAGCCCACTAAAAGTACTTATGACAGTGGACATGATAGTGGGGGTGGGTACAAATAAGATCAGTGTTCTCAGGCTAAAGAAATCGTTTTAAAGATAATTAATTTTTTAATATTGTATTCTGTGCTTTTTAACTACTTCACACATCTGCTTGATGGTCAATAAAAGCTGTTATAAAGAATTTCAGATTTTAATTATCACTCCTGGATTAATATTTTCATAGAAAACAGCAACATTTTAAATGTAAGGATAGAAGTTTTGCATTTAATTGCTTAGTGAACTCTTTCCAGATTCAGCCTAAACCCTTTGGCTGTCTTAGGTACTTAACAACGCTGTAGACAATTAAACAGAATGGAAAAGCACAGACAAAACAGGTCACTGTGCATTGAAACACAGCACAGAAATCAGACAGATTGATCTGTCTGTATCTGTCTGTAGTTTCAAGATGGTTCATTCCTATAATGCAACCAACCAACAGTTGGTACTTTACACCTGATAATGGAATATTTTACCTTGGCATATGCTCCTTTAGCTAGGTGCTGGGAAGAGTTTCCTTTCAGATCACACTTAATACTGCTCCCTTTTATCAAGTACTTCCCTCTGAACAAGTAATTGAAAATACTTGAGTGCATTTCATAATAGGATTACTTCCCAGTCACACTCTAATAGAAATATATTTATTGTTCAGCAAAGACTTGTTGAGCAAACAAGAAAAGCCCTTGCCCTTCACTAGTATTCTATTGACCTGAAGCCTGATTTAAAGAATTTTGATGGAATGGGCATCTCTGTGCAGCATTATTTTTTCAAGATGCCTACTTAGAATTTGTTCAGCATTAAAGGTGAGTCAATTAGTTACTTTCAATAAGATTATAATAATTTCCCATGATGAACATTAACAACAAGATGATTCCACACTACTGGACTGCCTTATAGCACAGAAGACTAGAAGCTACATAGCTATGAAAACAAAATGGAGTGTTCCTGTCCTGAGGCATAAAAAAGATGGTATTTTTCAGGGTTGGAAGAGATGGCATGGGGAGCTGAGGGAGGGAAAAGGCTGGTAGAAGTCAAAAGAGTGTTAAGCAGGTTTAACTGAGAAGGCCTGAAAAATATGACAGCTTAGGTCTTGTGCCTGAAGGACACTTTGAAAGGTACCGTGAGGAACGGGGATTTTTCATTTCCCTCTTCCTTCATCCTGTCCCTTTTCTGACATGTTTTCTCTCCACCCCATCCCATACCCCACAACCTGTCCTAGACAGAGAATACCTCCTCCCCACCGCCAAAGGCATCTTAACATCCATCTCCCATTCCCTGACTCTGATTAACCTGCTTTTCTTCCCAGCAGCTTCCCTAATAAAGGAAGGGCAAAGAGAAACTCCTGACAATGTGAGTTGAAGACAAGACAGCACCAGAAGCAGAACCGAAAGATCTGTGGATCTCAGAGAATGAAGCTTTCTGACCTTTCCCTGGCAGAGCTGAGGCAGATGTGTTGGTGGGACAATATCTGCCCTGGATTTGGGCTGTTTATATGGGCTGCCATTCCCTTCCTCATCCTCACATAGGCAGCAGCAGATGGGGTAAGGATGGATTCTTCAGACCGTGGCAGTCCATCTTCGCCCCCTCAGGCCTGAGCTAAACTTGCGATTTGCAGCACCCACAGACTAAGGCTGAAGAAAATGAAGCAAGCTGTACGTACATACATCCTGCAATCCTGTTAAGTGTCCTCATTTTAGCTTGGAAGAAGCTGAGTGTTGAAGCAGTAGTGCATGGCAATTTGAGAGCAGCTGTATCACACTTCAGGCCTCGAGAACAAGTGTGCATACGAGTGCTGTTATTATTAGAACACGATATCTTAGAGACAGATATGGACAGATGCCATACTCGTCAGGGTTGCAGAGAGCTCCAGGTGAGTCCAACCTGTCCCTCAGTTTTCTCCCTGTTTGTCAGTCTTCCTGCCTAGGGAATCAGCTGGTTCACCCCAAGCACGGGAGGATGTGTAGGTAAAATGCGTTGGCACCCAATTCTCTCAGACCTCATTTCCCACCTGTTCAGATTTTGAGTCTTGCCCTCCTGTCTCTGGCACTTCCAGCTCTGCTTCATAATCTGCCATTCCCCAGTCTGTCCAAGCACAGTTTCAGGACAGGCAGAGAAAGATCTCATCAAATCTGAAGCAGGAGTTAATCAGGCATTAACTTGAGAGGCCCTGGAAATTCTCAATATTCATCACTGAACATAACACTTCGTTGAAGGGGAAAAAAGACATTGAGAAGTAAGAAATTATTCTTTCTCTGGGGGGATAAAAGGGGCAAAATTATCAGTAATGACTACAGTACTTTGAATATTTAATATGCTATATACTTTATGCATTTATGAGGTTGATTACAAAAATCACAGTCACAAGCACAAGTAATGGGAATGTGGTGTGCAGACTAATCTTAAAACTAGGGAGTCAAATTCCAAATGCCTACAAATGAATTTCCACTCAGTCTGCCATGAATTTACTCACCACAGTACCAACAGGACTACTTGAACAAAGGAATGTTCTCCTATTTAATAGTGATTACATATTACGTATTGCAATTATTGCTGCTTTTACTTCTATAATTATGGAGGCATATTCACGAATATAAAATTCACAGGTTGTGGTGATGATCTATTTTGAGCTAATAGGCTAAATTCCAATATTGCTGTGTCCAGGTTTCCACTATAACCTTCTAAACTTCACTATTAGTAGAACTCACGGTTCATTACCTACTAATGCCCACAACTCATTTAACTCACATAAGTGATATAGATGTTAGACATTACTCTCCTCTATTCAAAGACTGCACTACCTGCCACAGAGCCACATAAATTATAAATTGTAGTTGGTCTTTCAAAGGTCTTAAATTCTACTTTTATCAGAGGACTCCCTTTCAGAATAAAGAATAGTGCTTCTTGCTGCTGTCAGTTCTAATGTTACAGCTAAGAGTCTTGGCGGTGTTATTTTTTGAATTGTGACAGGCCTGATTACAAGAAGGAAATACAATGGAATCATAATGATGTTCCTTATTTTGTATTGAGACAGCACTCAGAAGGCAAGAAAAAGTAGAGCCATGTTCTGCTAGGCATTGCACAAACACAACATAGCAGACAGTGCCTGCCCTGAGGAGATTGCAGTCTCAGTAAGATCTACAAAGAGTAGGGAGTAAATGACATCCAGTACTGTGATTCTCTTTCTGGGTTTACTGATACGTGACTGCATACCCCACCTAAATTATTTTATTTGATTAAGAGATACTTCAAATCACTAATGCAAAGGAAGGAATTTTGATAATCCAACAAATCCTAAACTTCAAGCCTCAGACAACACCTATTGGTAAAAATGTTGTTTCTCATACAGAACAACTACTGTATCTTCTGGCTTACATTCAATGATGAATACCTGGGAGCTGTGCTTAAAACAACTTGTTTAACACCATCACCTACCTTGCATGTCTTCTGTGTTTAGCAGACCAGAAGAGGCCCAACATGACAAAGTTAATAGCCCATTCCATGCATACCTGTCCCAAAGAGACAAAATCAGGCCAAAAGGAACACTGCTAGTCTTAGCAATGCACATATATCAGTAAAAAGTAGTTTTCTATCCCTATTCTTACAGCACTGCTAGCACAATAAAGGCCATGTCTTTTTTTACGTGCAAACAGAGAAAGGTCAGGTATTTTTTGTACAGAGAATTCCATCAATCTCCTGTGTAAAGGAAAATTGCCAATACTGAAACTGCAGTCAGATTCCAATGCTGTTAAACTTCTTGAAGCTCACTATTACCCCAAGGAAATTTTTGCTTTTCCACTTTCATAAATCTCTGTTTTCTTTATGAACAAAAACCAAACAACAACGTGAGCAGTTGGGCCTGAGTGTGTGACTTTATGGTCAGCAGGAGCTTAGCCATTGATCTTAGTGATCCCAGGATGAATAAAGCCAATGCACACATGAATTCTGGTGCTTTTCACTCTTCACCTCTGCTTGTATCTCCTTAAATGCTGTACAAACCAGAAATATTGATTTCCCTTAATGCCTAGGTCAGCATCTGTAATGATTTAATTAAAAGCTTGCTCTCTGAGGGGCTTTCTCTCCCTGATGATATCCTCCCACTGTTATTTCTCTTCTCACTTCTTGAACTGAATAAAACAGTAACCTTCAGATTTTTAAAAATAAATTTTTCTATTAATTTCATCATTATTAAATCAGATTTAATTTTCTACATATGTTGATTTATATCAGTTGGTCTAAATCATTCCTGAGGAGTAAGGTTTCTTCCTCTGACTTACCTGCTTCTGATACCTACACAGAGCTTAGTCACATTTAAGGGTAATTAAAAATATTCCAGTCTCATTCTGTGGCACTGTGCAGTTTGTGAAACATGAAAACTTTCCAATTTGTACTATTTTATCTCTCAACCCAATTGCTCTCTTTATTTTAAAATATGTTTGACCATTTTACTGATGTCAAATCATCATATCAAAGCATCAAACTCAAAAGAGCGATGAGGCTGTGAATAAGCTGCATTGCTTTGCTTTTCATGTGCCCACAGATGAATTCTTTAGAAGGTCCCAATTTCACAGTCAGGCTTAGCCTCTGCCCTCATTTATGTCATCAAACACAGCTGGATCAAATTCAATATAAAATCTTTATTTTATCCCTTTTGAAAAAGCTATGTGTGAGAAAATTAGAGGGTGGTTTAACTGAAGTTATAACCTAAGATTTCTCAGCAAGACAAGCTGCCAGAAAGTTCTACAGTCAAAGCAAAAATCAAACTACCAAAATATCTCATACTCATTCTTTATGGAATGTTGTCACCTGAAGAAAACGGCTACCATGATTTTCAACACAGTCACATTTTAAAAGAAAATAACACGAAATATTTTAAACTGGAATGTTAAGGGAAAACCCACAACATCTCTCTACCCCATTGCCAAATGTTTTAACTAAAATTTTTAGAACAAAATTATAAAAGGAAAGTTTTGTGAAAAAAAATAATTGTTTTATCTGGAAGTCCTATGAAATGGTGTTGAACCAGATAGCAATTTTTGGGGTGTGTTGGTTGTTTTTACCACAACTGCTACTTTTTCTCTGTCACTAAAACAAATCGATTAATGGAAGTGTACTATCTTGTTTGTTTGAAAGACTGTTCTTGCTTAATAAATACTCTTCTGCAATTCAGAAAAAAATAAAAAGGTTTTAAAAGAAATTCATTCCTTTGTCATGTCACGGTCTAGGGTTTTGTAAGCAGTTTGTAAAGAATATAGTTTTAGTAGTCTATAAAACACATTAATTGTGTGTGTCTGTGTGTTACTACATACATATTACAATATGCATAACCCCACCCACATTATAATATACAGTAGTGTGTCTGTATATGCACATGGAGCAGTGTGGATAGATAGACAGCAAAACATGTAAACCACTGCAGTGTTTTGAAGTATTGGGAATTAAGCCTGTTTCTTCCAGAAACCAAATCACAGATAAAATTCTAAAATATGCAGAGACATGCATATCTGCACAAAAGCTAGAATACTTATTGCATTATGACTCCTACTTCTTCAAATGCTTCCAAACATGAAGTCCTCAGGACACACAAAGCCCTCAGAACACACGTAGGATATGTCAAAAGGGGAATTATAAAAATTAAGTATCTGCTCAAAGTATAGTTAGCTATCCACTACTATTTTCAGAATGCTCAAGTCAGTGGACAGTGTGAAAGAGCTATTCTTATTAACCTTAACCCACTTAATCTAACAAAAAAATTTTCTAATTACTGTAAATTTAGCTCTCTGACCCTTGCAGAGCCCAAGTTTAATCATATCCCTGTCCACCCAGATGTTTTTTTCAGACTAGGAAAATTGTATCATTGATACCACCAGGTTTAGGTAGAACTTGATTCTTCCAGCCTCTCCTGTCTCCAGCCAGTGTTTACCAGCAGCTACTGGTATCAATACTAATCCCAAGCCTAACAGCATCCTTAACCTTATGAAAACCCATCGGGAACCACATGCACGCATAACCAGACAGCCTATATCAGGTCTGCACTGAATTTAGCCCAGAAGCTTCTTCTGGACCATAAATTTACCTTGGGTTTTCTTGGAGTCCTACCCCTAGAGGGGTGGTGCAAAACAGGCAAAAAATATTCGTGTGGGGTGTTCCTAATTATGAAAGTAAGAGAGCATATATTGGAGGTAAATGGATATTTTTTACTCAGTGGTACATGTCCAATCCCTTTTATCCCTTGCCCTTTCTGTTGTGGAAAGAGGCAAAGTATTTTAAGGAGAAAAGCAGTCCTTAATTTAAAGTTGAACGACCAGTAAAGTACCTTCTTGGGAATTTTGCAATTAAATTTTATCACAGCAAAAAGAGATTATGATGAAAAATTAGGTCATTGGTGAATCAAGTAAGCATGCAAAAGCAGAAATGAAGTGAAGAGGAAATAATGTAAATCAACTTCAATTTTTCTAAGGAGAGAAGCTAAAGAGCCCAGGTACAGCAGGAGACTTACGTTCAAAAGTTGGTTTGGTCTGTCCTCCAAACGCTTGGGATCTCAAGCTGATGGGACAACACAGGCAAAGTCTCTGTTTCTTTTATTTTCACTGCCTGGAATATGATTCCAACCAGAAGCTACTGCTATTCTTTGTAACAAAAAGAGCAGATAGGTCATGGAGACTGTTCATCCTTTAGCACATTTAAAACACGACTGCAGACAAAGAAGCACATGTGAATGGATGCATGTTGATATTGCTTCATTTCTTCCAACTTTTTTTCCAATAAACTGAGCAAGAACAAACTGAAGCCTCATAGACTAGTAGTCTTAGTTTGAGAATTTTTCAAGCTGACGTTTGAAACTTCAGATCTAATCCAAATTGCCAAACAAAAGTTATTTTGTTAAAAATACATTTAACACTGCTATTTTTTTGCCAAAAATATTTTGGAAAAAAAAATGGTGTTCTGGGTTGTTTTTTAAAACTTAGAATATTTCAATGTATTGTTGAATACAATATTCAATTGTATTTCAATTTCAATACGTGAAAACTGAAAGCACACTTGTGTCAGAACCATCCATCACTGGAATTTATTAAAATGGAGTCAGGATAGGTATTTAGTATTTTGCCATTTTACTTAATTCGAAACACGTTTTGGTTGCTCAACTCATGAATGTGATGTAGTGGATCTGTTCCGATCTATTTCAATGAGCCTTCCATTGGATGTCATATACTGTGGAATTATGAGATGTTTTAATTGCTCAAACATTAAAAAACCCTGAAAGGGTTTCATTTTCTTCATTTGAAGGTTTCGTTTTCTGCCATAGACAACTCAAAGCATAGCCTAATTTTAGTTGTTCTGTAACTGAATAGAAATCCTAATTTTGTACTTTATACATTCTACAGTTTATAAGTACACAATTAAATGACTCATTTTCATCAGTATTTGTGAGATAATAACAGAACTGTTTTGCATTGCATTTATATTCTATGGAGACTGCTTACAATTTTTTAAATAACAAAAATAGGAACTTTTCTTTCCTAGTGTTCTTCAAATTCCTTTGTATCTTGAACAATTTATTTTCATTTATGACATTTCAAAAAACTCCCCTCCCAACACAAAAACCCCCACATTAATGTGTGAGCAGGAGGGCCCTGAATTAGCTCCCATTCTCCAGAACTGGTAGTCTCTTGTGATAATGGTGTTTACCTGCCTGCAATTGCATATCAAGACTTCAGTAGTCCAAAAAAAGTGAGTTGTTAACTACATTAATGGTGCATTTCCTCTTATTTTTTTTTTTAATGAAACACATAGTGAGACACAGCCTTCCATCCCAAGAAAATGGCAAAGGAGCATACATACATTACTAGAAAGGGTTATTCATCTTGCATTCTTTCATGAGACAGTAATTACTTCTCTGAGTTATTGCCAAATGCTGCCGGAAGCTCTGGCTGTGTGATCTCTGAAGCCTTCACAGACTTGCATCCACAGGCCTCTTTGACTGAGTAGATCGAATTCATTCACCAGCTCCCTCTAAAATACAAGATTTGCCCCCATGTCAGAGAGGGGAGTGAATTGCAAGCCCAGGGTTGTTTTAGTCAGGTGTCAGAGGGGAGAGGAGAAGCAGCAGCTCCCACCTGAGGCAGAGTTAAACTACATCTAGAGAGCGCAGTTTGCACGGCCTACACGGAATCCCTCACAGGAGAGGCAATCCTTTGCAGTCTCTTGGTAGCAGAGAGAATCCAGAATGTGTCCAGCATACCGGTCCTTCCCTTTCTTACCCCCACAGCAGGAAATCTGCCTTCAGGCAGATGGCTGATATCACCCATCTCCCCTCCATTACTCAATGAAATGCCTGTTCTCCCTGGGTAAGGAGAAAGCAGAACACAGGGCCTAGAGGACTCTCCATTTGTCTCCCAGGACAAAGTTCTTTATGCTCCGTCTTTAGGATCACAATGTATTCCAGGTTAAAGTTCTCACATTCCCTGAGTCCTTTGACTCTTCCTTGCCCAGAAGCTGGGAAGAATACCACATCACAGAGAAGTCTGATGTTGTACAGCAGACTCTTACAGATCATAAACTGACTCTGCAAATCTATTCCCCACTTCTAACGATGACTACGCTGGTTCTGTGCTGCCTTTCAAGCAGAAGACTGATGACATTCCAGAAATAATGTAATTTCACTGTTCTCAATGAATGACAAAAACCCTCATGGAAACCAGAGGCCTTAGATCATCTCAATTATTTGTAGGCTATTTTTATCCTTTGCAACTTTCCAAGATAAAGAAAGTAGGATTGAGACCTATCCAGCTTCAGACACTCTATCCTGCTTACACTGATCATTTGTTCCTCTGAGAATCTGGAGGCCCCATCTCTTTCAACTGCCTTTAAAAATAAAATATTGATTTTATCTCACGAGGAAGAAAATGGATGTGATTATTTACATCCTCTAAGGATCTAGCACAACATTTTTGTCTAAAAAGTTCACTCAGTTCTGCCATGTTTGAAAACACTGTCAATCTAAATTAGCTCTAATTTTCCTGGTTATTTCACTGTGTAATATATTTTCCCATGAAGCTATTCTTTTGGGGCATGGATAATTTTTTTTCTCCTTTGTTCAACTGAGTTCCTGCTAATAGAAAAATATCTCTTCCATCTGGTGAGAACCTCAGGAGACTATAGACAGTATAAAGACAAGGGTCACAAGCTTATGCAACAATTTTATTTTTAAGAAAATATTTCTCCTGGAGTTGTCTTCTAAAAATTAATACATATAAAATATGATTGCTGAGGGAAATAGGGAACATTTCTTGAACAACACCAGTTTCTCCTCATTTCTGTTCTATACTTAGATGTAATGCCCTCTGACACGATTGTCTTTGAACTGTATTTCTGTAGTATATTATAGAAAAGTAATTTAATGATGAAAGTTTAAGATGCCTTGTGAAAAAAGGACTATTTTCATGAAAGTGAAGGGGGGCTTTAAAAAGGAAGGTTAAAAAGACCTTGTGTTATGCTCCAGAATAATCTTAATAATCTTAATTGTTACCATGTTAGTGCAGATCTTGAAAATCTTACACTTGCTTCCCCATTCCCTCTTCTCAAAATTGCTCCTTCCTGTGAGTTTCAGAGTCCTGCTGTGTTTTATCTTCAGCAATACCCATTTTTCCCTACAAAATTATGTCCCAGGATTTGCTTCAAATAGATAAGCTTATTTTCAGAGAATAATTAATAGAATCAGGATAACAAGTATATAGATCTCAGCAAGACAGATACTGTACCACAACTGCCCATCAGAAACCTTATTTTAATTTTCCAAATTACCTTTTCCTTTACTTTTCATAAAAGTAAAAACCTTGATGCACTGAGGACATGAAAACTCTGGGATTTTCGCTCCCAGAAGCCCTCAAGCAGAATGGCCTAAGTCCTGTTTAAGTAATTTTCTAAAGGAGTTCATATTTAATCTACACCAGTCAGATCTTTTCCTAAGATAACTACAATATTCCATCCAGGAGGATGACTTGGGAGCACCTCTGCCAGTTCTCCTTGCAAGAAAATATTTTCATTTATTCCTTGCAATTTCAGAAGGCAAGGAGCAGCCTTTCTGAAAGATACCTGGTATCTGTTCCTCTTGGAACCCCAAATGGTGGGTTTTTTCAAAATTTCTCCGTTTCAAGAGTTGTGTGGCCAAGAGTGGGAAGATGGATAAGTCTGAAGCTGCACCTCAGATCCCTTCATTGTACTTGAAGAAAATTCTCTCAAACATAGGAAGGATATGCATTTGCCAGCTACAGGTAGAATAAAGTGAAAGGCATATACCCAAATCTGAGTCTTAATTAAAGTAATATGAGCTGTAATTCAGGTCTCCTGAAGACCCTACTGGAAGCACTGCAGGATTGGTTTCCTACCGAGATGGCAGAGAGATCTAAGAATAGAAAAGTTAACAATCTGTCATATATCAGACATAAAACGGGTATTGACACTGTGACTTTTTGTATTACAAAAACCTCCAAACCTCAATAAGAATCCCCTGCTAATTAATTTATATTACAGCTGGTTATGTTAGGCTTCCAGAAAAGACCAAGCTTTTGCTTGGGCTGTTTTTCACTCTTTATTTGCAACCTAAGCAGACGCTAATTGCAACAGCAATCTGACAACATCCTGACAGTCCCATGCTGTCAGACAATTCTAAGAAAAACTTTACCTCCAACATATGCCTAAAAGCCTTCTACCATTTTCCTATAATTTGCGGCAAGTCTCTTCTCTGTTGGATGCCCTCAACTTCTAAGATCCTACCTCCCCTGTTAAGATTCTAACTGAAGCAATCATGGTCACTTTCTGACACGAAGGGGTCCGTGGAGCCAGTGAGGCACTCCGCGGTGACCTACATAGAAAACCCGCGGAGCCAGCCTAAGGGCGCGGATGAATGCCCTGAGATGTCGGCTCTTGTAAAGGAATTCCTGGTGCTACCACTTCGCAGGGAGTTAATGTTTTGCAGGAGAAAAGGTGCACACACTGTGCAGAGCTGGGACCAATTTCTGTGGTGAATTATTATTACTCACCTTTGCTTGCCTTCTCTGAAAATCCTTTCTTGATGGCCCGCTGGCACCTACGCAGAAGAAGAATGTAGGGCAAGACCTCATTCAGCCATCCCTTTTCAGAATCAGGAGTGCTTTAGATCGTTGGGAAGAGCAGACTGCTGTCGACAGCTACAAAAACCTGAATTGAATCTTTAGTGGACCTTTTCCCTTTCTGACAGGGACACGGGAATGCTAGTGCAGGCTATTCTTTTCCAATGAAGTTATTTGTGTGACACTTCTTTTCCAGTTGTCAGCTCCTCATGTGTCAGAGGCAGCACCATTCATGCACGGGCTGTACATTGGTGCGGGGCTTGGGCTGCCCTCTCTGCTTTAATGCCTTTCAAGAATGGGTATTTATTTTTGGAATATTCACCAGACTCGGGGAAAATCCAAAACTGTCAGTGCTTTCAACATCTGCACTGAAATACCGCTTTCCTCTGAAATCTAGTTTCTACATGAAAAAGTCTGATGAAACTGAAACCCTGAAAACACATACTAATCCCTGAAACATGTATCACAAATTGAAAGGAGAATGTTTTCTTTGTTGTCCTTTTATTGATTGCCAAATTTCACCATTAACCTAATTTAGATAATTCTTGTCTTATTCTGAGGGGCCACCAGCAGAAATTTTTGAGCACTGGTCAGTCATAATTACTCTTGAAAATCTGTGGTGAAATCATGCTGGGAAAAGAGGCTAGTCATAAAATAAAAATACTTTATCTACTCCTTTAGGTGAAGAAAGATCGATTTTTATGTCCTCTACGTGGAATCCTTTCTAAAATCCGTGGGGATAGGAGAAACACACCGATTTTGTCGCACATATATAATATCAAAATGGAGTCCCAAGGCTCCACTTGAGAAAGGAAAACACTTTTTTTCTGAATGTTGCTCCACTTTGAGTCCCTATTAATTAGTAAGGAGAAATACAGCGTTTTTCATATGTTTCATTAAAAATTGTTACCAAGATTTCTCTACTGATGCTTTTTTATCAGTATAAGCTACTATCAGTAGCTTTTGCAGCCCATGTGTTATACTGATTTTCTCCTGCGAATATTTATGGTATGTTTGGTATGACATTGCACTGCATTGATTTTGAAAATAATGTGTAAATAAATTGTCAATGATTTCTTTTTTCAGGGAAAAAGTAAATTTTCAGGGAAACAGAGTTGAACAATTTGCTGGTCTTACTAGGATTTAGAGAAAATCTGATGTAATGTGTTGAGTGGTAATCTTCTGGAACACATTACCTGACATTTTCTCAGCCATGTTCTTTGATAAAAAGAAAATAATATTTTCTAGACAGTGAAAATTAGATTTTCTGTATCAGTTTAGCATCTTTTGTGAAAACAGACAGATTCAAAAGTTATCAGTCTAGTAAGCAATAATAATCAATTAATCTCATCCAGAAAGATAACTGGTAGCATTCAAAGAGCAATTAACACAAAAAATCATTTTAAAAGAAGCATTCGAATAGCCAAAATTGACATTATAGAGTTGGCTGCAGAAAAAAAAGATAAATGAACAAAATAAATGTGTTTAAAATATAATAGGGTTACAGAGTAAATTTGAAAACTGGATTGAAAAACTAGTGAAAAACAGTCAGTGAATAAGACAAAGATTTTATATGAACCTGCTTCTTTTTACTTTGGTTTTGCACATAAAACCCACAGCTCTTCAGCTGATTAATTTTCATTTGATGATCAAAAGCAGCACCTTGTATGACTTCCACAGTGATTTTGTCCTCTCAGTTGTAGACATGGTACTAAGTGATGTTTTTAGCTCCCATAAGGGAATTTGCCTTGATAGATCCAAGCCTTTTTAGTGTAGCACGTTTTCCTTTCAAGTGTGGCAACCTTTGAGACGTGATAGAACACTTTCCATTTAAAAAAACCACAACAAACAAAAAACCCAAACAAAAACCAGACCTCATTCTTCTTTGGGAAAAAGCTTTCTTTGGGAAAATAGCTTTTTATGCTTACTCTACTTCAGGACCACAAGATGGATATTACTCCAAGAATTGGCTTCATTACCTTCATGAGAAAGTTCCATTGTGTTAGCAATGGTGCAGAGCCAGGGTAAACTGCATAGGAGAGCTTTTTCTTCAAATTAAATAAAGCTTGAGGACAATGTCAGGCCATCAGGGCTGACCCCTTCACATGCCAGAGAATTATCCATTGCAGAAATGATCAGTGACCTGTCTAAGTTTCCAGCTAAAGCAAGAATGTTAGTTCTTAAAAAGAGGGCCTGGCCATGCTGTTGATAGACCATGAAAGATGAGACCCGAAAGCCATGAAAGACTAGGAATTTACTTGAGATATGCCAAGATAATCTCAGAAAAACTACTGCATAAAAGCCAAGAAGAAATGAGTAGTTCCCTGGATATTCCAAGGATTTTTAGATATGTATCTGCTTTATGTATTCCTCAGTGTCTGTCACAGAGCAAGTTCTCACTGCTGAGCACAACTTCTGCCATGGCAGTAACCCTGTTGCCTCAAACCCATGGAAGATTAATGCCTTTGACACTATAATTTTTCCTGCCATTTCACTAAAATTAGCCTACAATTTCTGAGATTATTGGAGGACAACACTAGACATGACAATATGAATCTTGTTTTCTTAGGAAAGTGGATTAAAACATTTTTAAAGGTGCCTGGCACTCTGACCTGTAGAAAAAAAATCATAGCCCAGGCATTCAATATCACTGTGAACATATTAGTAGGGCATGAAAGGCAGTAGAGAGGGGCCTCTGTCCCACCTCCCACCTTGCTTGGGATTTCCTATGGGATGTACAACTCTAAGGTATCCTGGGAGTTTCAGAGAAAGAAAAATATAAATAAAAATGCCAGAAACCAAATTAGCATGAGGAGAAAGGATTGCCTCAGGCACCTGACTGAAGTCCTGACACATGACACTTAAATGCAGTCATTATTTCAATGTGGAGACATCACTCTGCTGCCCCAAGGTACTGATAGGCTCCTGCAGAGATCAAAAACCCCACCATTCTCCCTTGTCCTATTATAAAATATCTCATATCTTCATATTCAAAGACATCTACATATAATAAAACTCTCTATAGCCTTATTGACTGATCTATTGAAAAATAATGTAAATGGAATGCTATAAATTCACATAGCTTGTTTTCTGCCTAATCTATATAGCCCATTGTTTAAACCCTCCTTTCTATTAATTTCCATTTCATACAGAAACTAGAACTGAGCATTGTTTCTATCTAAAAATTCTGTGGGTGTTCATTCCAGGATGGCAACCAATCTTTTCCCAGAGCGTCATGCTGAAAGCAAATATTGAGGCGATTACCTATAATGTATTAAGAAAAAAAACCAAACCCACAAAAAAGCACAGCCAAAACCAGACAAAATCTTTCCGCACACCCTTTTGCACAGCTTAACACTGCAGTTTTATAAGTTGATTTAAGTTATCCATGTAGGACATTCTTGTTCAGACAAGCCCTTCTCAAGTCCATGATTTCAGAACATTAGAAGTGAATGTGAGCAAACAACAAACTGAAGCAAGATTCAAAGCTGCACAAAGGATGTCTGCTGGCATCAATCCATTCATTACCACCAGCTTTCCCTCCAAGACAACATACTTGATTTTCAGTTACGGAATACCACCATCTTTACAGCACCTACCACAGTCCAAATCCCAGTGGACAGCCTGAACTTTATTCTGCCACGAGTTGTACTGAAATCAGTCTGTTTCCAGGTCACACACTTTCAGGAAGAAAATGCACTGCAATGAAATGAAAGGAATGAAATAAATGCTGAATACTTTGTGCTGGCATTTAGTGGTCACAGGGGAAAATATGCTAAACATTTCATCTCTATACGTGAAAATTTTGTGGTATTTTTAAAATTTTCCTTCCTCTGTTTGGAATCCATCCCTGCTACTTACGCACATTCACTATGTCAGTATCTGGGTGTCTGGCCCACCTCAAGAGCTCTCAGCTTAAAAGCTGTCTGAGAGCAATAGGAGAGTCATGCCAATGGGAATGCTGGCACAGAAAAGGATGCCTGGCCTAAACTTGCAAATAGGAACAAAACATTTCAACCCAATGCACGAGCTGGGGCCACAGTGGCAGGACACAGTGACAGAGGCAAGAAAATCAAGGCACAGTGTGCACAGCAGCACACCAGGCGTGTGAGCTGAGCATCTGTGAATGAAGGATAATGCTGTACTGCTGCAGATTTCTTATAGCTTTGGAGGCTAGACATGGGAAATGCACTTTCCTCTCAGAGCAACAGTGAAGAGTGTAATTGTCTGAGCTGTAAAACAGTCCTTTTGTCACTTTCCACTAATTGCTTGTCTGCCAAAAATGCATTGCTCATTCTGTCCTTTGCCAGATGTAATTGAGGCAAATTCAGGTGTATTCCAAAGTATTCGTTGCATGTCTTTTGCCACATCTCAGTTTGACAGCATACTATTAAATAACACGGGCTATGGTGTAAAAGGAATGGCTATAGTGAGCATTCATAACTTGGATAAACTCACCATTTCTGATGTCCTATATTTTAGAGGACGTGGAAGTCGCCTTCTTTAACCTTCCTCCCAGCAAAGCGAGGTGTGAGCCAGGTAAGAGTGAAATCCCTGCCGTGCCTTGTCAGGAGGCCAATGGCCTGCAGGGGCAGGGGTGGCTCCTGGCTCTCAGCTGGCTGTGCAGCGAGGGCTGTCCCCTGGGAAATGTTCCCAGTGCTCCAGGGCACTGCAGCCCTTCCTGCTCGCCTGGGGATCGCTGCCCTCCTTGGAGCAGCCTGGGCACGCTTCCTAGATAGAGCATCCTGCCCTCCTCTCTGCCATCGCTCTGGGACTGGCCTGCCCTTTATTATTCTAGCTCTGTTCTTAATCTCTCTGCAGCTATCCCTGTCCCGTGATTTCAAACCTTAATCTTTTTCTAATGCCCACATTTGATTTTAAAATGTTCTACTTGGCGCTTGCCGTCTTTTGAAGAATTGTCACCTGCACTGCCTAGAGCCTTCTCATGCCTGTTTTATTTTATGCATCACCTTCCACTCCAGAGAGTAATATCATTAGTGCACTGTCTGCATAAAGCTTCACTTTGACATGAAATACAATGTTTTATTATAGTGTAATTTTGTCAATTTTTCTGCGGCACTTAACAGTGAAGAGGTATCTTTTTTTAATCTCAGTGTTGGCTGAACCATTAGAGCTTATCAAGCCCCCTGAGTGCCAACATTGGTCTTTTTTATGCTGTTATTTCTTGGCTGAGTCATTTCAATATTCTATATATTTTCCTAGTTGTAGTCACTTGATCTTCTTGACACTTATAGTAAGTATAGTAATCCAACTGCATGGATTTACTGTCCAAGTTGCATCTAGTTTTCTAAGAATTATCACAACCAATTAAATGTGTCTTCCACTTATACTCAGGGATTGTCCAGCTTTGGTAACTGGAATAGAAGGCTAGAAAGAGAGGAGAGTGTAAGCTGAGTTCCTCACTGGTGGAGGGATTTCATGCAGTGATTCCTGAGAATGTGGTAAAATACAGAGTTATATATTTTTCTTTAGAAAATAAGGTTGTACATATGCTCAGTAACTAGAACAGCTCTGCTGCTACCAGTGAAAAGAATATCTATGCAATCTGAGTTGATTGTCTTGTAATAATGTTCAATCTGTTGAACTAATAAATAGAGATTTATTAGTTCATCCAGTGCTGCATTCTCTAACTCACCCACATTTCTCTATATGCAATTGGAAAATCCAAGTTCTAATATCAATGAAAATCCAAGTTCTAATATCCTATCAGGTAAGATTATATCACATCAAACTTCTTAGGTCATAAGTGATTTTCTGCTTTGTGGTGGCCCTGCAGTTATTGCTTGTATTTTCTTTATAGCAGCAGTGATTTTATGCAGAAAACACACCACTGCATTGTTAGTTCCGTAACGTTTCCCTCTTGATTTGAAGAGCATCCAGGGAAACCCTGAATAGAGGAAATACCTTAATCTTCACTCTCACTTTTAATCCCATTCAGATCATGATTCTGCATTGTCTCTGTAGCTTGCCCCTCAATAAAAAGTATAACTCCTTGTTAATAACATTCCTAATTTTTTACAATATTAATACTGAACTATAAAGACATATGCCTCTGTAATTTGCATCACAGAAACACTTTTTGCAGTTAGTACAAATTTTGCCTTTATTTCATGCTATCCACTACTACTTACTGATTTTTACCTTTTTTATTTCCTGAATTCTTTATACCTTTTGTCAAAGGTGTTATGTTTGCTATAGTCTAATAGCAAGATTCCATTCCTGCAATTCATCAGCCTCCATCAGCCATTCATAATCTGGGCTTCTGGTTTCATCACAGGAAGCAGTGGGTTTTGAGGAAAAGAAGTAAAATCAAAACCACAAGCACGTACATTTGATGCAGTGCTTCATCAGTATTTATCCAAGTGGCTTTTAAAAATTCAGCTGTTGTGTTCTTACCCTATATCAGCTTTGGTGAAGCAAACTCTTTGGTTTCTTTGCAGTTTTGTACAACGTTTGAGGAACTTTCACTGCCTCAGGAATGCTATTTATCCATTATTTGTAAGCCTTCTTGCCCAGTTGCTTCCTGTGCTATGTTTTGTGTCGGACTGCACGTTTTCGTAACGATGTGTGTGTTGAGGGCAATGAGTGAGGCTTTACCAAGATAATACTCATAATGTCTGAGGCTGAACAGGCATCCCCCTCTGTCAGGGAACTCGGGCTGGAAGGTGATGAGCCACACCCTACACAGGGTGGAGAGGGGAAGCTGAAGAGAATTTGGAACCTCCTGGCTTCCAGCTGCCTGTCCTGACAAGCCACAGGGCTTCCCAGCTGCACTGGATTACTGCAAATGGATTCTTTAAATGACCTTAAAACAGTCGTTCACAACACTCTGGGGAGACTGAATGGCTTTGTTAAATTGTGTGCACTTGAAGCAACCATGGGCCAATTACCCTCAGCTGCCGAATCTTCCAGCAGAGCACTTCCTATCAGCATCAGCGCTCGCTTTAGCAAGTTCCCAGGAATAAATCTTTTGGCACATTATGCCCTAAAAGAGAAGGAGGGGTGGGGACTTGGGGCACTCTGAGTATCTCACTTTCCCGACAAAACACCTCAAGAGTTAATCTGAAAAGGAAGGTTGTTAAAGTAATTTTGACCCTTGAAGAATACAGGCTGTCAGTACAATCACTTCTAACTGAAAGCATCAAACATAGTTTATACCAGAAATTGTAATTCCACTTCACAAAGTTTTATCTCCCAGTAATGCAAAATGGACAAATAATTAATCTGTCATTTTTAAAATTGAGAAGTGTGTACTAGGCAATTGCTTCATTTAATTAAAAGCTACAATGTTGGAAAAAAATAAAAGAATGAAAATTATTAGTCTTAAAAGCATCATTGAACACCTGTTACCCCCCCAGAAAAAATTTAAAACCTGAACATGAGATCAATCAGAATTTTGTTTTATATTTAAGCCAGAGAAGTTGTAGTCTGTTCAGAAAATAGTATAAGAGTTTGTACAAGACGTGCAGAAAGTCCACAAGCATAAACATGATCATTTTCTCCAGCAACATCCCCAGGGATTCTTTCAAAAAAAATGTATTGATTCATCTGTTGTGAATTCTATAAGAAAATGAAAAGTGACAAAAGTCTGAAAGAGTCCTACTTGCCACTGATTTTTCATCACACAAAATGAAGGAATTTAGAAATAATTGTACCTGCTGCTGTGCTGTTTTTCATCATAAAGGACCAACAAAGAAAAAGAAGTTTCCTGTGAAACAACTACAATGTGCAAAAAGGATAAGCCACTGAGTGGACATTTTCAACAAAAGCAGTTTGCTTGAGGTAATGACAATGTCAGGAAACCATAATTAATATAAAATGTCTAGACTTAAATACAGCCTGATCAACACTGCATCTCTCCAGGTATTTAATTTAGAGAAAAGACTTGCTCATAATATTAACCTCGGGTTATGTTATTATTTTATGCAGAGCCACATTTCTCATAAGGAAAAATCTACCTTTTGCATTCTTACCCCTTAAAGCTCTGCTTCCTTCTCAGTTTAGATAAGCTGGGTAGAGATGGAGGAAACTACACAAGGATGTCACGGATGCATTTTCAAGCTGTTTATGCAGATCCTCAAGAAGAGAACTTCTCGGCTGGCTCTTGTTGAGGCAGAACACTTGTGTGTCAAAAAGAGCATTATGGTACTGAACGGTTTCCGAGGTGCAGAGAAAGTCCTTGAAAACCTTCTGCCCACTTAACTACACAGAAACTAATTCCCACTGCTGGAAAGAAGATAGACTGTTGCTTTCTCCAGGGCTGCAAAGAAGATAAGACAGTTGCTTTTACAGCTCCTTGATTGAGTAAAGATTCTTTCAGCAGCAATTAATCAACTGAGAGTCCTACTTTGTCCAAGAAGCTGTGTCAGGGGAGGTTTAGGTTGAATATCAGAGAAACGCTTTTCCCCCAGAGGGTGTTTGAGCACTGGACAGGCTCCCCAGGGAAGTGGCCACAGCACCAAGCCTGACAGAGTTCAAGGAGCATTTGGACGATGCTCTCAGGCACAGGGTGTGACTCTTGGGGATGTCCTGTGCCGGGCCAGGAGCTGGACTCGATGATACTTGTGGGTCCCTTCCCACTCAGCATATTCTGTGATTCTAAAATAAGAAAAAAATTCCTAATAGCTCAATGGAAGTTTGGGACAGATCAAGTCCTACAATTATCATTCTGAAAACACAAAGGTTTCATTGTCCAGCATCAGAGGTATGATTTCTTCTCAGAAAATGTTTGGTAGGGACTCAAGTTGCTCAGCATTTCCAAATACTGGAAGTCCTGGAAACAGTTTCAGTTACACCATGGATTCCTTCACCTCTCTGTCCCTTGTACACTGTGGCTTGCAAGTGATTCTTTGGAATGGTCTCTTAATCCTCCTGTCTTTTAAAGTACAATTGACTCCACAGGGAAATTGAGAGGGCTTAATTAAAAAGTTCTGTGCAAGTATCTGTTTTATAGGATTCTTAGAGGCACATTCACCTTTGAAGTTATTTCAGACACAGAAATATCCAGAGCTGGAAGTTAAGCAGGATATTTTGATAAGTCACCATGTCCTTTCCGCTGGCATCATCCGTGCAGTGGAAAAGCAATTGTAATTTCATAATTTTCATGGAAAGGCAGCGTTACTCAAGTGAAGGCCAGCTCTGACACCACTTACTGTCAGCTAGACTTGGGGCCATGGCCAGCCCCAGGATATTTGCACTCTGACACTCTCAAAGTCTCTAATCCCTGCATGTACTCCTCAGATCTCATGAAAGGTCTCAAGCTGCACTCAGGCACTGAGTTTTCAGCTCAAACTGAAAAGCTTATTATTTCAAGAGGATTAATTTGGTATTAAGACCATGATTACTCCTTGGATAGTTTTCCTTTTCAGTATGCTGAGTATCTGTTTGTGGATTAGCCTGAGTCTTTATTACTATTGTTGTTGCTATGGACAGCACTATTTAATTATTTTTATTAAGTCTCCATCTAAAATCCCCAGAGAATACTGCAATAAACAAATGACACAATAATAGTAAATCCATATACTGTTGGGAGTACATGATACAAGTTTGGTTTATGTCAGAAGCATATTACTAATAACAATTCAATTTTCAGCTTCTTTTCTAATAGTTTCAGGGAAACTATTAAAAATGGAGTTAATTTATAAGTACAATTAGCGCACTTGGTGTATTTCAGTTGGTACAAGTTACATCTGACAGCTCACAAATGATCAGTTACATTGACTGATTCATTGCATGAGATTTACTCTTTTCAATTCTTGGTAAAATTCAAGACTTCTGAAAAAAAGAATCCCTATGTTTATTTATTAATTGATAATTCATATGGAAACTATAAGTTCTCATTCAAGATTCTGGACAAGGCTACAAGACATCTTGTAAAAGCCCACAGCTGTATGAGGTTTTCACCCTTCATTCCCCTAACTTTTCAATGAGTATCTCAATATTAGCACAACATATTTCCCGTGTGAATATGAACTTAGTTTCATGAAGGTCGAGAAGTTAAGGAAGGAGAACTTGACAGAAACACATATTATTCTTGGTCTTAAAAAAAAAAAAAAAAGACACTTTATAACTTTATATAGAGAAGAAAAGCCAGAGTAGCAAAATGGTGTTAAACTGCCCACAGCCCAATCCTGGTTTACACAGTTTCATGTTATTTGATGGAGACACTCTCAAATCATCCTACAAATATCCTTCCCTGCAAGGAAAAGTCATCACAGCACTTTGAGGAAAGGAGTCCTGAATTTGGTACTTATGTCACACCAATACTCTGATAGATTTTTTTTTCTTTTTCTTTGAGGGAGGGGGGAGGGAGAATTCAGCAACATTAGTTATTTGGGGTAGTTACGCTGCTTCTGGGAAATTTTACATCTAGTCAGTATCTTCACTGTGGAAATCCACCCTGCAAGTGCTTAAAAAAGAAGTGGAGAGGTCTGTAATTCCAAAAGAGTGCCTGTCAAAACACTGCCAATTAGTTTGGCTTGTGGCTAAACAGAAAGTCATACACAGGCAGGGTGATGGTCTTTGCCATGGATTTGTTGCCAAGTGCATGGTTATAAAAAACCAATGCCTTCAATTCCCAACTCAGAGCTAGGGAAGTAGTTTTTAGAGGTTAAATCTAATATGTGTCACTTTCAAAACAAGTGTTTTGAAAACAAAAATTTACAGAAGAATTACAGTATTTCCCCTCTATCATAAAACGTCAACATAGACTGAAAAAGAAGAAGCCTTCATCCCAGTTTTGGACATTTAGACTAATCAAGTCACTTTGAACCTGGCCTCAAAATGCATTTTGCTTTAGTACCATTTCTGCATGCATCTTGGAACACGGGCTCTCTCTTCAGTGAGCTTAATTTTTAATTGGTAGGCAAAGAATGATCTTAATTTCTGAGCAGGGTCAGTAGGAGTTGTCACAATACAAATTAAAGCAACAGATTTATTTTAGGGGAAGAATGGTGGAATATTTCTCTGGAGTTCATGCAATGGTTTATTTAATGCTGGCACATCTGAAACTCAGAACCAAAAAATTTTCAACTGGGCACTGCTCAGACCTGGCTACAGATAGAGAGGGTTTTCTTAGAGTCTCCTTATATGGATTCAACAGACACTTTTATCAGACTTGACTGACCATTGACCACTGGCCAGTTTAACACCCATGTATCTCCAGAGGTTTGGCTATGGCTTATATTAGCAGAATCTCTATGTCCACAGATTCTGGGAATTCTGAATATATATATACTTGACTCCTGAGAAATTACACCATACTCTAAATAAAAATCCTACTTCCAGAAAAAAATAGAGAAAATTCTATATGACAAATGAAGAGCCATAGATAGATAATGGACAGAAAATGACATAATAGATAATAGACAGAAAATAATAGATAATAGACAGAAAATGCTGCCCTGAAGGGGAGATTGGATGGGACTCTAAGCAACCTGGTCCAGTAAAAGGTGTCCTTGCCCATGGCAAAGGGGTTGGAACAAGATGATCCTTATGGTCCCCTTCCAACACAAACCATTCTGTGACTCTATGAAGCTGCAGCTGATCCAGAACACTAAAGACTGTGGGAAATAAAGTGGAGTGAAAGGACCCAAAGACAGCACTGATATTACAAGTTGTCAAAACGTGGCGACTTCACTGCACAAAGACAGTAGTTGCCAAAGTGAAAAACTTTCTCTGTTGACAGGGTTTTTCCTGATGCACACATTAGCATCTCATAAAGGCACAGTCCTTTTCCAATCTTTCTTACCTTCCTCCCTCCTACTAGAACTCTGCTAAATCACCAGGGGTGTGGGGAGGCAGGAATAAAACAGTCAAGAGAATATACTTGTCATATATGCTCTTACGTTTCTTTTTTACTCTTGGACAACATTAATAAAATAAAGTTGGTAATTTTTCCAATAACAGCAGCACTGCAGAGAAGTAGCCAATGGTTCTGCTTTATCAAGTGGAATGTGTTGACATTCTAAAAGGCTGTCTGGGCACAGGTTTTCACATAATTTTTGATAATGCTGTCCATTCCATACAGACCACTAAGATTCTTGATTGTCAAAGCATAGAGAACCTTTAAAGACAGTGCTTCTTCTTAACTAAAAATATTTAACCACTTAGCTTATTGTGTGATTTGATTTCTGCTGGTCATCCTTACTCCTAAGAGAAGTCATTGAAAGGCATGATAAGTTCACATTTAAGCTATAAAAGTAAAAGGTTAGATCTTGATGCCTTTAACAAATTTTTATTCAGACTTTATTCAATAAAGTCACTTATACATTTGTGCACCAGAAAAAAATCTGAAACAAGAATTAAAGAAACCAGAGGAATCCCTGTACAGAAACCCCTACTTTATTGAAAACTGTTTTGATTTTGCCCCTGTTTTTATCTACTGATCTGAAACAAAAATAAGTGTGCTTATAATGGGAGTCCATGCAGCCTTTATAAAGGCTGTCTGTGTTAGTTAAGGCACAGCATGTGCTTTTAAAATCATGTTCAGCAACACAACCTGTGCAGAAATAAATGCTTAGGAGAGCCTGTTGGAAAGAGAATGTGACACCCGAGGAAAAGAATGAATCAGCAATCACAGTTTCAGCAACATCAGGAACCTGCCTGGTTCTATCTGTGAGCATGTTTAAGCTTGCACTCACATTAACAACATAACTGGTGAAGGAAGTTTTGTTCCACCAACTCATTGCTCTGACAAGCTGGTAGGTTCCTATTTTGTCCTGTCCTGGAAACTGATTTTTCTTCTCTTGACTTAGGTCCTAAAAATGGCTTGATTGCTTTGTGCCATGCTAGGCTTGTGCATTGACCTCCCTCAGTGCAGACTAACAGGGAGGGGGAATCAGGTGCACCCACAGAAAAAGTTGCATTTGCATTTTACAAGGAAAAATTGCCATTTGCTGATTATGATGGTTTATGCACTGAGGAGTAATAAAAAAACACATAAAGAATACAGTTGGATCACATTTAAAGCAGTTTAGTTAGTGCAGAGAAATCCAACTTAAATTGTTTATTCAGAAAAAGCTGTCAGGAAATAAAACACTTAACTGTGCACCATTAGCAAATGCCTTTTAACCAGCTCCAGTTGGCAGCAACTACAGAATACCAGGGGTATTTTTGTTGCCATTGCTTATTCCTTTAAGGGAACCAGTAAGCTCAGAATGCATCCTGTCCCAGTTGTGTCTCCTTTTATCCTCCAGAAAACCAGAGTGAACTTTCTTGCAACATACTTCTTTAGCTTTGGGCATCTGTGTAGCAACATCGAATATGACCTCCAGTGATATATTCTCCCTCCAAACATCTTTCCCAGGCCATTCTGCTGTAGCTCATTTGCTTTCTGAAAGATTCACTGTCTGCAGCATTCCAGGAAGATTCAAATGGACATTAGGAAAATCTTTCCAAGATTAAACATTGAAAGTCACAGGAAAAATTTGAGTGGATTTTTTGGGGGACAGAGGAAAAGGAAGGATGCACTGTTTTTTCTTCTGTCTGAAGTCTCAATGATGTGCCATCAAGTTAGATATCACTCAAGAGTGAAAGAAGGAGGGAGATGGGCTCTGTAAGCCCCAGTTTTCTATGATTCAGTGTACTCTCCCATCAAAACGAGAAGTTATTTAAGGATAATTCACAGCTGCTTAGGAAGAATAAAAATAGGTCCTATTTGCAAAACTCAGATCCATGATTTACATACTGCAAAAGCTAAAATGGACAAAGATTCAGAAATCTTTTCAGGGATGCTGCACTAAGAAAACTTTGTTGTTATATAATATGAACTCCTACAAATACTAGTATCAGTTCAGTGAAAAACCTGAAAGTTGCAGGTAGTGAATGTGTTTTTATGGCCCAGAACCAAGTAGGTAGAAAAATCAAACCATTCCCAGTGGTCCTAGATATAAACAATGAATGAGCTGTACTAATTAGCTTTCACTTACAAGTACAAATCAGGTTAATTAAAAATAAACTTTACTACATTACAGCACTGAAGTCATCCCTTTACCTAATTCAAGTACAGATGAATGGATACAGCAAATTTGATCTATATGTGTTCACTGGGTTAATTAAAAGTCAGGCATGCATCTGTAGAACCAGACAGAATTCTTTATTTCTACAATGGCCGTTGGCAATTTGGGATTAAGAAAAAGATGAGGAAAACAAACCATCTGATATCTGTTGAAGTTTAAAGATTCTTTACACTGGGAAATCTAAAACACTGCTGACATGAGAAATGTTGCTTCTCAAGCAAAGCCTTCCACACCCTGTCCTCTGCACTGCCTTTCTTTTTCCTATGGTGACTGCTGTGTCTATGGTAGGAACAAGCCCGAAGGCATGAACTCATTCTGAATTAGTTTATTGTCAGCCTCTTGCTTAGAAATGTCAGCAGCACTGAAAGCAAAACGACTAAGTAAATCTCTGTCTAATTCTTAAGATGATCTTTTTGACAGAGGCTTTAAATACACCTTCAGAAGTCCTGGATTCTCTCTCACCTTTCCTGGAATATTTTTTGAAGAGATGACAAATGATGCATTCCCAAATGTGGCATAATTATCTCTTCATATGGGAACTTTGTGTCAGGAAAAAATGTTACGCAGATCTCCTCTGTTTGAGGAATCCCATAAATCACCTCATTCAGCAAAAAAATTCAAGCCTCATAATTCATGTCTTAACCTGCCTCACAGAGGCAGCAATTTTACTGTGCTTTACATTCCTCCTCCTCTCCCCTTCAGTGGCATGAAACAGGAATTTAGATGCAAGAAAACACAATGTGTGTGAGGAAATGCTTTTCAAGAATGCTTCCCACAAAACACTTTTGACAAACAAATGGTTGTGCTCCCGCTCTGGTGGCCTCCAAGGCAGCACCAAGCAGGACATCAGAGTATCTGAACATTGCTGGACAAAGAGGCTGAAGATGGGAGGACAAACAGTTCTACTGCCCAGGGACCCCTCAGCCACCTTCAGTCCAAGGAACTCAGTGCAACACCAAAATGGCAACATTCACACCTGGAACGGGAACAAGATCAATTCTTGCTGGATCTCTGCCACCACAGTGTAAAAGGATGTTAAAAGTAGATGAGAACTTCAGGAAGTGAATCCAGTGCAAGAGCAAGAAGCTGGCACTTGTAAACTCCATGCCAATCTTAGTTATTCCAGTGGACTATGAAATACACTCAAGGATGAAGAGGCCTCTGTCCCAACAAGGCTAAAAAGTCTAAGCTTTCTTATTTTTAAAGCTGAGATAATTAAGCAATTAATCCTTATATTTCAGCCACTACTTTTCCTGTAAAACCTGCCGAGTAATTCAACATAACCCAGAATGAAAAAAAAACGCAGTGAAAAATATGCTTCTTTAAAGTTGTACTCTTCACTTAAAGGAAAACTGTTGGGGAGTATAAAACTAATTCTTAGTACTATCCCAAGTATAAGAGAAGAATAAACTTTAATTATCTCACTCTTATAGTTTTCAATAAAGATTCATTAGCAATCAGTTTCAACTGACAGCAGTTCAAAATCTTTGAATGCTGAATTTAGGATGAGGAAATATAAAATCTATTTGCTTCAAAGGAAAAGAAGATAATTTTAAACAAAACGGTAAGTGCAGAATACCCTGTATAGCCACAAGATTAATCTTTCTGAAATAAAAAAATAATTAAAAAGGCATGTAAAACCAACATAATCTAAATACAAGTACCTTAATCATGAGTATAGCTTAACTGTGTATTTATCATTAGCAACCTAAGGTTGGCAGTCTAAAGCTTAGTAACCTAAAGAAAATTTAATATGTGTTTTTCCAGCACCTGTTTGGAGGAAGAATCAAACATTCTGGATTTGAGCTTTACCATATTTGGGAAACAGATCAGATCATGGCTTCAGCTAAAATCTTTCCTCATCAGAAAGCACCTGACATTCCAAATCAACTTTGTCTCAGATTACAGCAACTCAGCACTCAGTGCTGAATTTTGACTTAAACAAAAACTCATCACTTTAATGCCAAAACAAAATCACCCAGCTGGCTTCCTACTTACAAGTGAGTGCGGCTGAAACCGTTCTGGAATTTCACTGTCAGCGTATTTTGGTATTAACAGACATCTCTTGTTGAAGACATTCTGATTTCCCTCCTCACTTCTCTCTTGATTTCATGTCTGAGGAAGAAATATGCCGCTGATGTAGTCAGATTGGTAACAGCAACTTTGTTTTGGAGGGAGTGAATGCACCTAAAATCAGAGTGAAAAGCCTTCTTTTTCATCACATCAAGCACCCTTCTACAAGACAGAGAAGCTGCAGGAACCTACATTGTCTAGCCACCCTACCTGCAACATCTATAAAGAAGCAAGTGTTGCAATTTCTTCAGGTGACAGAATAATAACTACGTGAGAAGTGAGCTATTCTGCTTTACTGTAAACAGATTCTTACTTACCTTTTGATATGAAGTCATTTGGAACTGCAAGATGGAAGAGTTTCACTCAGCTTGGGAGTGAAAAACGGAGTGAAAAACGGAGTGAAAAAGCTTGCACTAGCTGAGATCTCATTATGAGTAGGAGAAAAGTAGGGGGGAATTATATATGTTCTCCTCCTCCATCTTTTGGAAGTTTGAACACATATTTTAACACTTGAATAAAATTTTACTCTGTTTTTATTATACTTGAATGCTCACTTGCAGTGCTGTGCTGAGCAGTTTCATTTGAATACTCCACAGATGGTGTTACCTCTCAAAGTATCACCAAGGATTTTGCTATTATTAAGACACTGGAAAAGGGTTCAGTATCATTTCAGCCAGCTGGTAGGGAAAAGCAAAAGGAAGTTTATTTTTACCTCCTCCCATTACTGTCTCTTTCCCAAATGATTTGATCTTACTGAAAGGCTGGAGTTGTCCCCCTAAATTTTCTCCTGCTGGAGAAAACATCATAGTCAAAAATCTTTCTTCCACCCTCTCTGCAACACACAGACCCACCTTGCACCTCTGCTCTGCTCCAGCACTTGGTGGAAAGAGTGGGGTGTGCTTTCAGATGGCAGAGCAGCAAAGATGGAGCACAACCCATCAGAATTCCCCTTACAGATCCACTGCTGGAGTGGAGAAAACAGACATCCAAGCAGCATCGCCCTCCTCTGAAAAGGAAGTGGGCAAGGAAAAGGCAGAGAATAACCAGGCAGTGAAAAGCAGGGACAAGAAATGGGTGTCTGTAACACCAGCTGCACCTGTGTAGCAGGAAGCTCTTCCTAGGGCAGGGGGAAAAGTCACTCGAACAATACCTTGTCTGCAAAGCTAAAAGTGCTGGATGGAGGAGGGGGTGTCATGCTGTTTTTGGGGCTGAAAAATGCTGAAACCTGCCTGACTCGTCAATACCAAAGTTAAACATCCTGGTCGTGAGGAGGGCACGTGGCAGACCTCATAAAGGAACAAACAAGTGACACTACAGGAGACATATCTAAAGATGACACTGAGACTGCTGGTCCAGAAATATGATTGACAGACAATCACTTTATATTGCCATTATATATATATGATATCTTTTATATAGATACGTGTATGTACACACATAAAAATATGTAACAGTGATATATTTTACATATATCTATATCTATAAATATATATCTCACAATAAAAGCCCAGTCACACTTTTTAATGGGAAGGTTTCCTATCAAGTCCCTTCTCAGGGTGTGTGGAGATTGCTCCCTTGAGTGGGGACGCCCCTCAAGGTTACTCCTCGAGGCTGAGTGAGAGATTGCCACCATAGCAAGAGATTGCCATGGGTGAGTAACATCAATCTCTTCTCAATAATTGGTTTGCTAGCTGTAATATAATTGCTTTAAGATAATTGCTTTAATATAATTGCTTCAGTATTGCTTCAAAAATAGTGCACTATACTTCTAGATATACCTACCTATACTGTGTGGTAAATAATTCTGATTAAGATCTTCTAGTCTAATCATGATCAGATAAATCATTTATTTTTATGTACATTTGGTTTACCACCCTTAATCCTGCAGGAAAAAGTCAAATAAAGGCTCAATTACACCTGTAAAATCCTTTGGACATAAACCACTAACAAAGTCTGGCTCCAGCTACATGTAGGCTCCTCTCTGAGAAGTTTAGAATGTAAGGGGGTTCTTTCCACACCTTGTGACTCAAGAGAATTCTGTGAAGCCAGACAAACACAAAAATCCTGATTCTAGTGGAGTTAAGGCTTCTAAATTCAGACTCTAGATTTTGTTCTTGATTGAAACATTTGGAAAGACACTGGAATATACAAAATAGAGAAATACCTTTAAAATTACATAATATCCTTTTTTCCCCAATAGAAAGAAATCTCAGGTAAGAGAGGGACAGCTCTGTGGGGCTTACTACTGCTCTATCACTCTTACTTATGCCCAATTCTGTTTAAAACTTTGAGAAGGGTGTGACAGAGAACTGGCAGCAGTTACTCTGTTTTAAAACACCAGTATACAATCTCATAAAGATCCTGATAGATTTAAAACACACCGCATTCACATTTATTTCTTAAAGTATTTCCTTGCCAGGCAAGTTTTCTTCAACTCTAATGAGGACCTCAGAAACAGTTACACAGTCTTTATGAATGGTAAAAGGAGAGGAGAAATGCCAGGAAAGGTAAAGTAATTAGGTCCTTGGTGTGAAATTAGCTGCTAGACTGCAGGCATGGAATAAAAAAGGAAAAAGTAAAAGTTCTAGACATAATTAATCATCTCATATGCAGGACATAATCTCCATAGCACCAGGTGACAGAAAACCTCAAGCTAGTGAGAGCAAGGAATATAATGATCATAACTGTTAATGCCATGTCCATGAAACAGAAGGCAGAGAAATCACTGCCTTAGTAACAGCTCCCTCTAAGGAGGAACAATCAATACACAACTACACTACATGTCAATTATCTGCTTAATTGTCCTATATGTGTCACTACAAGCACCCTTTAAAGGGTTGCAAACACATTTTTGCCAGTGGTTTTCCTAAGCAAACAGATCTGTCTACACTCACAATGCATTTTCCCATTTTCACTGCCTTGTGAATCTAATAGTTAAATTTTATCTCTCAGGTGACTGCTTCTAATTTTTTCTTTCCTCCATGGCTAAGAGAAATCTCTTCATTACTTATACCTGATAACTGAACAAGCATCTACACTCTACTGTCTGTTAAGCACAGCAACACGTATTGATCCATAATTGAATTAAATGAGCGTTGCTTTGTTTGTACAGATAAGCAGAACAGAGAACTCTTATGAGAAAAGTAGAAAATATTTTTAAAAGCTATGAGAAAAACAGTTAAAAGTGGCCCCTCAGGAGACATTGCAGCTTCAGAAAACACTTTTGCATTGCTAATCTGAATAGAATGCTTTCACAGATCTCTGCACAGGCTCCATGAATTTTTGGCTGTGTAATCTCAGGCTACTCTGTGCATGGAGCACGAACAGTGAACCAAACAAAGGCTACACCAACATGTCCAATACATTTTGTGGAAGCTACCTTACAGATGCCGCTTCTGGAATTCAGTGCACAGATCACATTTAACATGCACTTCCATTTTCCCAACATGCCTGTACTTTCACCTGAAAAAAACTGGCCATCATAGATTTCTGTGTTTGGTTTGTATCTCTGGACCTGAGGCTTCTCTATCCTCCTCTCCAAATCCTGATGTTACAGTGCCAGTGCTGTACAGCAATCGTGCTTGTGTAACTTGCATAACTTGGCATTATAAACCTGGTGGCATTAAGGGATAATTCCTTCCCATGAAAAATCATGGTGTTATACAGAGTTCTCAGAACCCAGGGCACCTGAGGAATCTTCTCATTCTCTGGTGAACTCTGGTGACATATGAATAAAAGCCATTTCAGAACCTTGGCAGTGTCACTCGTCAATTGATCCTAGCTAACTGCAGATGTTCAAGCATTTTTGTACTTTTCTGCAGCCTCAAATTCCTCATCAAAGGAGTACCCATAATCTTCAGTACATTAAAGTTCTTGGAACAAAACAAAGATTGCTTCCAGATCAGCTGGGTTTTGCAGTCATTTTAAGGGAGGAGAAATAGCACCATTTGTTGAATTTACCATCAAACTGCAAATATTTTTTATCAAGTAGTTCAACAGTGATTTGAAACACAAGAACCTTAACTTGTAAGGGTGCCTAACTTGTATGATAACTGTTGTCTAATTACAGTGAATTATTTGCACTTTTTTGGGCTTGACTTACAGCCTGGGAATAGCAATAATCAACAGTCAGTGTAGCAAACTTTCCATGCATTGCTGTACTGTGCACGAGAATACAAACTGGCCTTTTGCAAAAGTTCATCTTCTTTCAAGAAAACAAACATGAAACCTTAAGTATTTGGTTTAGGTCCCATATTTGTCAGGTCACTAGAGCTTGTAAATCACACAGTGATTTAATAGACTATATACAAAAGAAAAGGCACTGCTACACAGAGGTAAACATTTACTAAATTCTAGTGCCTGAACAAACATTTTGTGTAAGTTTCATATTTGGTATGTCACATATGTACTCACCTGAGGCTGTAAGTCCAGAAAATGTGAAAAAATAACACAATGGTGTTCAAAGTCCACGTCTTGTGGTAGCATTAATTTCATAACCAGGCTTACAAGGAACTGAAATCTGAGGACCACTTTTGCCTGAAGAGACAGATACAGGTATTTTAATCCCACACATCCTGATTTGGCTCCGGAGCAAGAGGTGTCAAGAAGGTGGCAGTCAGGTAACCTTGTCCTCTACAGTGCTTGCTGAACCATATTGTAAAGCTACAGAACAAATGGTTACAAACAGCAGGAAAAAACCCCATGCAACACTCTGATCCAGAAAAATCTCATCCCAATGTTAACTTTTGCCTTGCTTGATATCTAAATGCTATCACACCCTCACACTCAAAAAAAATTTATTCATCCAGATAACATCCACAGTAAGTACTCCCATCAGCTGTAGGGTATGAAATCAGTTTGGGAAAAAGAGTTATAAATCTATATTTTTAAGCATTTTTTAATTCTTAACAGTAGTTTCCTTTGCCATTTTGTATTTAATATTTGGTGGGTAAACCAAATATTTAAAAATCAGGGCACAGGCAAAGCAAGGATGTACTTTTTTCAGCTTTCACCTCCTGATGTATCATATTTGTAGGAAAAGAGCCCACGGAGCCTGGAAGAACAAGCCGACGGGTTCTGCTGCCAGAGCCAGCAGGGGGGATTGCAGCAGTGCAAGGGATTTCAGTGCCACTGGGTTTGTAGGCAAAAACAACCACCCACCAGTACATATCCTGCAATCTGTCACGGGCAGCTTGCTCTCGATTGTTCTTTTTCATTCTGTAAGCAGACTTTGAAAGCTGAAAGAGAATTAAAGGTACTCCCTTTTACACGCTGCTAGGTTACAAAATGAAGGATTCTGAAGTCGTGCAGTTCCTGAGTTTTCCTCACAGCGTTGCCATCCCTGGCTGTGCTGCACAAGCGGGTTTGATGCAATCCCCCTTGGAAATACCAATTCCCTGCTGAAATGGTCCAAGCTCTGAGGCCATGGGGAAGGCACGGTCCCCTCAGGGCCCCCACCCTGACCCTGTCATGGCTCTGAGGGGAAGCCACCTGTGTCTTCCCTCCAAACACTCACCACAACAGCAGCGGGAAGACGCCGTGCCACAAGTTTCACTTGAGAAAGCTGATTTCTTTTTTTTTCTCTTTCTTTTTTTTTTTAATGGATCTTCCCCTCCCGCCCAGCTCGTCCTGACAAGATGGAGCCTTTAGTTTGTGGAGGATTCTCCTCACCTTATCAGTGAAGTGATCATTTATCAAATGGCGGCTTTCTCAGGAGGAAAATCACCATCACCACAGAGAGCCTCTGGCTCCTCCAGGAAGAGGCCTCATGGCCGTCATGGCCTCAGAGGCTCTCACTGTGTGTCCCCAGGGCTCCTGACACCAGAGGAGCTGCCTTCCCCAAACGCAGAGCCTCCCAAAGGCTCCCCTTCTCTCCCCACACCTTCCAGAGGGTTCTCCTCTGTAGGAGAGGAGCGAGGTAGCACCAAGGAGCTTTGGCAGGAGGGTCACGGACAACTGTGCCTGCCTGCAGGTGTCCCCACTGTGGACAGTAACACAGAACTCTGGAAAACCCTCCCTGGAAAACACAGAGAGAGTCTGACTTTGCAGAAGGTGGTTCTTGGAGTGGGATGGCAGTGCAGAGGAAGGTGAGATGCTGGCTCTTGATGGGAGCTTTTTCTTCCCATGTATCTCTCTCCCTTTCAAATTAACTTACCAAGATTCATCCAAAAGACACCGGTTTTCTGGATGTTAACAACATTCCTGCCTGCCCATGTATGAGGCCTGTGATGAAGCATGTCTCTGTGAGGAATTGAGGGAAGCACCCGGACTGATTGTTTTCCTCTGGCCCCAGACCCAAGGAGCTCTGCTGTGCTGTGCTTGCCATCAGAGGTTCACACTCGGGGCTGCTCTCATTAGTGATTGCACATGAAATGTATCTCGAAGGGCTGACAGAGAAACAAAGACCCCAAACCTGACCTCAAAAAAACCCAACCCTTCAGCATTCAGTCCCAAGATGTTTAATATTCCCAAGGAGAACTGATTTTGTTTGGAATGATTGCTAAACCCGTCTGTTTAAATAGCTGATTCTGTTCCAATGACTGAGAAGTAGGTGCCATTAAAAGAGCTTTTTTGGAAGTGCTGACTATTCACTATTCCACTGACAGGCAGCAACTTCTGAAGAGAGAATCTCCTCATTTATCTTTCTTCCTTCAAGACAAAGGGAAGCCATTTTGGCAGGGAGGAGACCAAGGGGCATTTGGGGCAGCCAGTGTATTGCTGTATATTTGAATGCCATTGCTTTTTATGGCCGTGCAGATGTGAAAACTGCCAACAAATTTCTTGTCAGCACTGCTGTGACTATTCTGAAATTTCAGTGCAAGTCTCAGCAACTCCTTCCATTTCCTCCAAGCTCAGAGAAGCACGTCTCTGCGGAGAGGAATTCAGGATATGGTATTCAAGCTGCTGCTTTATTTGTCAGCTTAATCTCACAATCCAGATGCTTAAAGCAATGTGGCTGTTGGTTCTTTCCCTTGAGATGGCAGTCTGGCATTCCCTCCCACTGCTGCTCGGGTCACAGGGCTGGCAGCTATTTCATTGATGGCCATACCTGCTGTGCTGTCTGCCTTGCTTTCGATAACAATGATTTCTAACCTTTGCAGGTTAAAAAACTTGGTCTTACGGCTCAGCACAGGCTTTGCTATTGAATTAGCACACATAAAGAGAGGGAGCCACTAAGAGTCTCTACATGTAGCTGAAAAGTATTTTATTTACCTTTCATTTAGAAACTTCCTTTCACCAAGTAAAAAATTAAAGTAGATAAGCAGTTTGACCAACTTTCAATATTACTGTCTTGTCTGCAAATAGATTAAGGGCTACAGTCATAAATTACTTACTTTTAATGTCACTGCAGAGTAAATGTTGTTGCTGGCTAAATTCAAGACACGCTTCCTGATTATTAAAAAGGATTTTTGGTACTGAATTTTTGCAGACTGGCAACGTAGTGCAGACATATCCATACAAACCCATGTTCACTTCCTTAAAACAGCTTTTATCTTGCTTTTCCATACCTTGAGGATCCTTGAAAATACTTTTTCTAACACATCTTAGGCTCCTCTGTGCTTTTTAAAAAAACAGCTTCCTTTTCCTTTCCTCAGCTGAACAACACCGAGAGCTGGCAGCTGCTGTGGCTAGGATTCAGAAATCCTGACTTTGGCTATAGGTGTCTAATGTAAACTGCTTTTCAGAACTCCCTATTTAGTCCCTTTCTAACTTAGATGAAGACTAGTATCTTTAGAGGACGGTTCACACATTCCTTAAAGAATTGGATTTAAGATGTTTCTGGCTGTGGCCATTTTTCTCCTGGGAATGTAAAAGACAACTAGACTAAAAATAGACAACAGAAGTGACATAAACCAATGCCTAAGTCTCCACTTTAACATAAAATCCCTGACTATATATTTCAACTTGCTGGTTTTGAATTGCCTGTCCTAAAACTAAGGACTACCTCACGTGAACCTTGGGATTTGTATTGCTCTCGGGTATATGGGATTATCTGGGCATATTTTACCTGGTTTGTGTCATACCACAACCAAGGGACTTATGGAAATGTCTGGGTTTTGTAAGCAATTAATTATATATTTCTAAAGAGTGATGTCCTTCAGTCTAATTAAAGTCATCGAGTTTAAAGTAGAAATACCTCTTATAACATGAAACACAGAGGAGTTCATCATTTCTTCTGGCCTTAAGTCCTAGGAAATTCTGTTGAATAAAGCAATAGGATCTGACAAGCCACAGAAGAAGAGCACAACTATTTTTTCCCATATCCATCTATTTGGACCATTGTTTGTCTTGTTCTCTTTGTTATGGTAAGTTCAGATATAAATAACCTGTTATAAAAGTCTTTACAAGGAAGAGTAACAGTGAATAAGTTATCAACTACCTACAAATATAACTAATAAAATATGGATTTATAATAAAGATCCATCTTATAAAACCCACGCTGTTTTAAAATGTGGTAGTCTTAATGATACCTAATTTATCAATGAGAGAAATGCAAAGATTTAATTTTCTTTTGGAAAACATTTTGATGTGTGGAATTCATCACAATTCCTCCAGCAGATCAAAGGAAATAAAGCAGCATTAAATTTAGATTGCAGTCTCAGAACTGTGATGGCAATGTATTACATCTTGCATCATTTGCAAAATCTCAATGCAGTTAGCAACTTGGAAAACTGCAATCAGTTGCATTTTTCAGTGCTGAAGTCTATGTCTCAAACTCAAGAATATATCACCACAGTGATGGTAATTTGCTGTAGAATAAGGCACAGAGAAAAAATGTGTTATGTCTCCGTATTCCCACTGGTGCACAATATATATATACATATACATAGTTATGAAGAAAAATACATATTACTGTGCACTACACTTTTTGCCCTTTTGCTTTACGTCCTTTTCTAGACAGTGGAAGAGGATGAAAATTATCAGCCAATAAAAACTGTAGCAAATACCAGACAAAGAAATAAAGAAGTTTAACATACTGCCAACACTCCAAGGTCAAGCTCCTGTGGCATGGGTTGCTTTAGGGAAGCAAAAATGTACAAGTATGAACACCCATCCAGCTGCCTCAAATAGGAATAGATGTAATACTCTCCTATCTGCCTTGTGTGCTGAACGGGAATTTAAGTTGCCTTAATTGTTATTAATCTTCATTTTGCTGTTTCAATAACGCATTACAGAAATACGAGATATTATGACACATTTCCGTGTCAAGCCCAGTCATGTACTGAGCACTGCACTGGGAGAAAATGATTGAAGTGGGATAAAGTTTTTAGTACCATGCAAGAGGGCTGAGCTTGCTATTCTAGTTTTTAAGTCTGAAGGTGATCAAAAGTGCCAACACCCAGGAAACTTAGTTTTCCTGACAGATTTGGCTAATTTTCGTAACTTTTTTCATTTGTGCAGTATCTAATTTCAGATGGAATGAGAAGTATTTTTGTTTTCCAAATAAGAAGTACATTAGGTATAAATTCTCTACTGACCTATGGCCCTAGCACAACCTGAAAAAAAGTACTGTGCCAGAAAAACTCTATTAGTTATTCCCCAACTGCAACCCCCATCAAAACATCAAACCAAACCTTCCAAAATGAAATTTATGACTAAAATACAGTACTGAAGAGCCACATATCTTGTGTTCCAATTAATCAGTTATTTGCTTGATCAACTGATTTTAGATATACGTAGAGACTCCACCCAAATCCTGGGTTTGATTGTATTATGAATAACATAGTCAGAATGTTATTTCTAAAGCTTATTTTTCATTTTCCTGCTGTCAAATTTATTGTCCTATTTGTGTTCCATAAGCACAGATTAACTTCATATTGTGGGTGTACACTGTATTCTTATAGCAGATGATACTTCAAAATTTTATTGGAGGACCCAATCATTTTCTATTAAAGAGTAAATTAATGTCCACCTACAAATGTCAGGTTTATCTACGTTCATCCTGCCTTGGATGCAAAACACAAGCCCAAATTAAAGAAAAGGAACAAAAGTCAGAACAAAATGTGTTCTATGCCTGATAGAAGAAACAAATGTGCATTTTGAAGAAGGTAAGTGGCAATTATACCTGACATTTCTTGAACTGCATTTGATTATCCTGCAGAAGATTAGGTGGGTAGTGGCTGATCTTTTTGCCTCTTGATTAGAATAATTTTGTTACAGGTTCCAGGCTCTGGTTCTCTCACTGGAATCCACACCATAACTTTGTCTTCTTAACGAGTTTAGTGAAAACTCACTTTAAGACAAATTTTCCAAGCCTTGGATAAGTAGGTGTTCTACTTAACATAACCTAGATCCAAAAAGGCTAATCTGTCATATTATCCCTACTGTGTAATAAAGTCTGAACTGATCCAAAACCCCTATATTTTACTGAAGTGCTCCCTATTTGCAACTGGCATATCCAAGGCAAAGCTGTCCCGCAGAATTTTCTCCTGGTGGATCTGATCCCTGCTCTTGAGGTGTAACTTGGTAGCATGACTTGTACACACGGTTTGCTGAGCCTGCACATTGGCCTTAGTTTTTAAAAGAGTTCTCTATTGAGCAATTCTGCAAAGGGCTCAAAGGGCAAAGATTGTACAACAGTTCTCCCGACCCAGTTCTCCATCCAGCTTCCCAAGTGAGCAGACAGCCAACGAAAGCAGGGAGCTAGATTATAAAAAAAAATTCTGGCAGTGGAAAAGTAGATAGTAGAAGATTCCTGTGGTGTCATAGATCTATGCTGCTGATAGTATCAGGGATTTATTGAAATAGGGATGTTTCAGATCCAGACAGATTTAGAGTATCTAATCCATAGAAGGAACTTCTCCTATATCTGGTTATCTTTTGTAATACCATCCTTTCTGAGGACATGAACTCATATCTGCTTAAATAGGTTATTCATTAAATCATTAATTACTAATAAATTCTTAATTAGATCCTTACTTAAAAAGGAGTTAAGAGGTGTTGGAGCAAGACAAAAGGTCAGGATATTTAGTAGGCCACATGATTAGGACAGTATTTATGATCCACGAGGGTGCAATCAGAAACCAAGAAAATACCCAAAGGTCATTGGATCCACACAGTTCCATTCCCAGCTAAGGTGCCACCACCCTTCTCCCACACTCACCTCCCTGGAGGAGAGCAATGAGTTAATCTGTCTGTGAGCCCAAGCTCTTGTTTACTGCCCTTCCTGAGGCTCCATGACATCGGTGGCCAAGGGCCCTATGCAATCCACCAGCCTTTGGGGCTATTTAAACTCCTGGTGTTCAAACCAGTGTGGATCTGGCTGCTGCAAGTGGAGCACACCTAGGGGTAAGAAGATCTGTTTGTAGGCTTATCACTAAACATCACTGAACTACTAGTTTTCTAAGGAAAAAAAAAAGTAGTATAATCACAGCATGATCAATATTGAAATATTTAAAACATTTCATGATGCTCATCACAGAAAGATGTAAGGAGCATGAAAACCGTCATGCCAAAGATGTGCGTTACTTGCACAGAAAATACCTTATACTAACACTAAGTAGTGCTCAGCTGAAAAAGGAATCCCTAATTGGGAAATGTGCCTTTCAGAACACTAATCACAGGAAAGGATAGTTTTGAATTAACGTCATATTGCAATTAAAAGAAAAATCCATTGACTCAGACCCAAAAGTTTCCATTTAAAACCTTCACCTCATGGCAGCCTCCTTCTCCAGACACCTAACAGCCATGGGAGCTTGAAGCTGCACCTCAAGCACAGAAATTAGTGGGAGTAATCTGTAATGATGGCTTTGCAAAAGTCAGGCTCCTGTATTTTGTGTGCTTCATGCTCTTGAACAGAACAGTGGCATTTTCTTAACTCTACAGTTTCCACTTGTGCAAATGGCTATTTGTGTGTGTGTGTGCAGACAGTTAATAACTTGACAGGCATTTCAGTGCCTTAGTACTGCTAGAAGTTGTAATATTTTCGTTTTAATGGTGTCCAAACAAATCATCTGTTAAAAATAAACTGCATGGTAGCACAGTGGGAAGCAGAATTTAGCAGGCAGAAGATCAAAAGGAATTAAGTGCCAGAGCTCTAGCCTATGTGCTCGTAAAAATTGATTTGACTTAATAAGTTTAATGCAAAAGGGAATTGCATGGTGTGCACTGCTTTCCTGTTGATTTTTAAAAAGTGTGGGATCACATCTCCCCTGCTGATGTCCATTAACTGTGCCCATGAATACGTGAATATAAACTGGGTGCTGCACTTTTTCGTTTTTTAAAATCTTATTCAGCATTTTATAACTAAGCACACTAACTGGATTCACACAAAAAAACTGCTAACAGCTACTACCTCTCACTCATGAAATGATCACTTCTATTTCCCATACTGATACTAAAAAAGTAAAAACCTTGATTTTTAATTTTTTTTTAATAACCTTCTCTTTCAACAAAGCATGGAGCTGGTGTATCATGAGGAGGTAAAGATAGCCATTAAAAGTATTGTTTTATTCTAGCTAATGTTATTTTGTGAGTTTGTGAGTTTGTTTTTATTTTGTGCTGAAAATTACCTTGGTTTGTATCAAATATTCTTGTGGAACAGTGTAAATAATTAACTTATTTAAACTTAACTTAAAGTACTTACAAGCAAGTACTTTCTGTTTATGGCAGGACTTGCAAACAACCTCTAACAGGTTTTATAATCTTGGGATGTGATTACAATCCTTATCAATCATAAAAGAGATTGCCTTGATGCATTCTTGCACTCCTTACCTTCTCAGCTGAGCACTGTCCTGGCCCCTTGCTGTTGGGAGAACGTACAAGGTGGTACAACCATTCTTCCCTCACAATCATTTTGCCTGTACAAGAATGTATGTGTACAATCAATACCTTTTCAGCCAGTCAGCCACAGCTCTTACAACAATCCCGTTATTTGTTCAAGGTTATTTTTGATATTTATGTTGATAAACGTGTAGTCTATGTCCATCGTAGCTGCTACCAAAAAGTCCCAAAGCAGCAAAATCTTCCAACTCCAAGAACATCTCAGATGAAGACAAAAATTGATAGCAGTCTTAAGTGCAGAGCTTAGACATAACCTTCCTTACCTGTCCTTGACTAGTGCAGATATCTCTTTTCTCCCTGATTTTATTACATGTGTTCTTATTTCTTATTACATGTTTATTTGCTGGGTGTTTCACATACATCCCATGAGCTGAACTCTGAGTTCCATCACATAACCACCACAGCACAGCTGCTCTCTGAAGAGAGAACCCACGTGCAGCATTGGGGTGAGGGAGGGGGAAGTTGTGCTTGTCCATTAATCCCCAACACTGGAACATAATTCATGTTACTGAGTGGTAAAAAGGCTGGGGTTTATTGAGAGGTTTCTTTTGGGATTACTGAGCTCCAGCAGAGCTTGGCTGAGAGCTGCCATATTACAGGGCAGGCAGCAGAATTTGGCTGCTGGAAACCAGTCCTGATGTTAACCACAGTAACATCAGTCTCATCTTTGTCACAAAGACTTTGAGTTCCCATCTGGAAACAGAAACAAGTCAGATGACTCAATTTATATAGATCGCTTGACACAACCTTGGCACTATTTCCTGGTACTCTGGTCTTGTTTGAAAAATAGTAAGAGCCAGACTGTAACATTTCATACCAGAGAGAAGATAAATTCAAAGAGTATTGAGAATCTACCTTGATTTAAGTAGGGAAGCAGACTTAAGCTCCTATTTATGTGATGATTTTTAACTGCTGATAAGTGCCCAAGAAAGTTGGGCACTTACTACTACATCTTACTAACAAAACCAGATCCCATTCACATGATTTTGAATATTTTACTCCATTAAAAAGGTCCTTCTAAAGAGACTGTGTTGAAGGTATGTATTTCCTTCTGTGTGCAGGTTCTTTAGTGTCAGCTACTTATTGTAATAATTTACAGGAAACTGCCATCAACTTCCTTGCCATGACCATGAGTAAGTTCTTCCTGTACAAACAAATACAAACAAAAAAACAGTTCTTCTTTGTACAAACAAAATGTTTTTTGCAGTTCTGAACCTAAGTTCAGGAATGTTAATGATTCTGAAACCTCTCACAAAATCCAGTCCTTGGAGTTTCTCACCTGAAGTGCCCCATTTCTGATTCTTGCTTGTGAATGATGACTTCAGGACCAGACTTTAAACTTTTCTGTCTCTAAAAGAAAACTTCTGAGGAGTGGTATCACCCATGGGGTGGATTCTGCTCTGCTTATCTTTGACAGTTGTTCTAATTCTATTCAAGTCAGCAGTTTCAACTGCTTTGCAGTTGCATAAATTGCAGCAATCAAAATTATTGTTCCATGAAAAACGGATATACATGTGGACTTTGCTGGGGAAAGACAGCATGAATACAGCAGTATTCTTTCCTTGTTCTTCTGCTATTCTCCCAGCCTTGCACCTGCAGTCTGGCCCTGTTGGGGCAGACACTTAGGAAAGTGATTGCTGCTGGGACAGAATTAGCCCCTTCCTTCCTCCTCTTCCTGTCCCCCGACTGAAGCTTTTAGTTTTCATGAGAGACTCAGAGACACCCGTGCACCAAGCTCACAACCTGTCAGCAGAGAGATCTGCCCAGACCAAGCCCCGCTTTGGTCAGTGACAACAGAGTTATGAGGGGGAACAGCAGCCAGGGCTTGAGATCTTCAGATTCCTGACAGGAATGGCAGACTCCAGTCTGGGAAACACCTTCTCTTTCCCATTTCTCTGTTTGTTTTTTCCCCAGAAGCAACTTACCATTAGAGTCAGCACATGCCACCAGGCATGCTACAGGCTAAAAGCTTTGTTCATGTGAGTCTATCTTTGGTGCCACACTTCCAATAGCAACACTGTATTTGACTGCTAGAAATGTCACAAGTTCCACTTTTTAACTGATCATATACCACTGCCTTTTCCTATCCTAAAACAGAAAAAATATTAAAACGTAAATATACTATGTATGTATATACATGTAAATAAACACATGGAAGAAATCTTTCAATTCAAATACTTATCCCAGCTTATTTAGAAGCAGTTTACATCCACTCCTCTAATAATGTCAAGAATCTTCCCTGCAGCAGAGCAAATGTACTTCTCATTTATGAGCTGGGTTAGGACTGGGCACAGACAGCCTACACAGAAATGCATAGGGTCTGTTTAGCTGGGCAGAGCAAGCAGCACACAATCGAGTTCGCATCTAGAACCTTCTTGTCCTTATTTCCATTAACAGCATCTGTGACATAACTACTGAAGGACGTGGTTTTACAAGATTCGTCACTAAACTCACGGGAAAGCTCTTGCCTAGCAGAAGCAGCATTTGTGTACACATTCTCTTAGCAATGGTCAGCCCAGTGCAGAACACTGCAGACTGTGGTTCAGAAATACCAGGTCATACACTCAAGCATGCCCTGAAGTAACATTGTAAAGGGAATTGGTGAAAACATATTTTTACTATCATATTACTCTATCATCACGCTGCAGCTGCAGGTTCTTTCTCTTTTTCTCTCTTACATTGTCATGAGAAGAAAGTGGCTCCCAGGTGACATGGAAAATAAAATCCATAAGCATGCAAAGTGAGACAAAGTAATTTTAAAAGACTTTCACTTTTATTAGTAAGAGACAAAAATCCTAGGCTCCTGTTAGCTGAATGCTAACAGCTTTTTAACTTATTTCCATAAGAACCACTAATTTACAGTGTTTTCTAAAGGTTATTGAGAACCTTGCAAATAATTAAAATCTCACTGAATATATCTCAGTAAAACTAAAAATGCTAACATATAAACAGAGATAATAAATTATGCAACAACCTTGTACTCATAGTCCTGATAATACAGATGGGCCACGTTTTATCATATACCCAAAAAGAATATATGTTTGCTATTTTTCAGCTAACCATGGGGAACTTACCTTTCATTGTGGTGAGAGACCATATAATAAATCTAGATGCAAACAGCAGCTCAAAAAACCAGCACAGAAGCAACCCATATTTATTTCCCAAGGTCCATCACTGAGATGGTGAAGATGTAATACCAGACAAAGCATGGCACATCACCTCTTTAAAAGTCTTCGTTATGAAAGGTGTTGATCCCACCTGAATTACAGATCAACAGTTACGTGAAAGGGATTTCCTTATGGGCATGGGAATGTTTTGTTTGCTTTGAACTAGAAAATGCTCAACCCACCTGGTTCTGAGATTAAAGTTGTGGTAAGACTAAGAAGAACAGGAACTATTAATTTTTCCCATTGCAGGCTTTTAACTGTAGTATCAGAACTTTTCTTAAGTCCTTGCTCTTAGCAGTGATGAGACCTGTGAGTGGGCTTCCACCAACTCCTTTAGGAGGGAACACACTCTCATCAGCCTGGACAATCCTCCCTCTGGGCAACAGCACCGCAATGACAATGAAAAATGAAAAACAAACAAAAAAGTCAGAAACATAAAAAATAAACATTACATTTATTTAAATAAAAATATACACACAGTGTACAATGGACATGGCTTACAGACAGCAATGAAACAAAAATGATAAATCCTGAAATATAAAAAGCATTGAATTGCTATAGTTGTGCTTCATTTCTCTGGACAAACACATGCTGTGGACTGAACGTTACTTATACACAGCCCTGTGTGCTCCAGAATGTAAAACAGGAACATCACAAGAACAGCTACACAAAAGAAAAACAAGTACCAAAGTAGTTTTGGGATTTTAGAAGTTTTAAAGTCAGACCATTCGTAAGCAGAAATGCTGAAAACTTTTAAAGCATTTTGCATGCATGGGAAGAGTACCCAAACACCACTGCCAACAGTAGGAGATCTAAGTAAGAGCAGCATGGTTCAAATCTCACCACTCTGAACCCTGCATGTCCAGGGCACTCTTTTATCGTATTCAGAGTCCTACTGTAACTCTTTCTCCCAGTCAGCACACAAACCCCAAGCCTTATGTTTCAGCTCTTTGGAGTAGGGATACACTGGTTCACAAGTGTCTTCCAGTTTATTTATCCTGAAGTATCTGCTCACATCTGAGCAAATGCAAGTTTTTAGCCTTGGATCAGGAGTATCGTGCTGATTCATGGCTGTTATATTACTTATTCAGCAGATGCTATGAAAGAAATAGAAGTTTGAAATAAATGTTTGAGTGCTGCAGAGTACAAGCTGAATGCTCTGGCAACACAACAGTCAAGCTGTTGCATGACTAAGGGAAAAAAGTAATGTTTTAAGGACTGAAGTATGGGAAGTTTTTTTTCTCTCTAAAAATGCATTTGTATGATTTTTTCTTTTGTAAACATGCAATATACAAGGTAAGTTTGTGTTTTGAAGAGCAGCAAATTTCTTTAAAGTATTTCCATTGTAAACATCTGCTTTTAAGCTGCAAGGAAGTGAAAAGCAATACGCAAATTCATGTCTCATGGCATTGCCTATACAGTACACTTCTTTACAATAAAGAAAGAGCATAAATATAGATATCGATGGTTTCAAGTTTACAACATAACCAACTAACACAATATACTTTAAAGATTGTTAACTGATTACATACATTAATTCACACAAGTAATTTTGCTGCATAGTTCTTAATGCAATTGCTTTCTTTATTACACTGGTTGACGTTCAGTGCATTTTCTGCTTTTTTTAAACGGACCATAGGACTTCTTGGAACTTGTGTTTAATCTAGAAATAAAAATAAGTTTTTCCTGAAACTTTTAATAGGCATATTATAGAGTAGGCTTCAAAATGAAGTGTTGCACTTCTTTATACCTAAATTACTAGTGAAGATTTAGAATACCATTACAATTTATTCCACTGCAACTAAGTGAATTTTCATCAGGAGAGATTGATTTAGACTCAAAAAGTGTTTGTTAATTTCCTCATTTCACTTATGTAATGGCAAAATTCAGGCAGTACAAAAACTAACATTGCAAAGGACTTCATTAAGGCTATTTCTCAGTTAATATTTTGTTTCAGTTGTCCTCCTAAATTGTTTTCTTTGTAACACAGACATTGCTAGTATTCCATCAAAATACAAAGCTTCACATAGACAAAAATCAGATAACATATTTAAAAATTTTTGTTTCCTAATTGCTCCATAAAAGCCAAAGTATAAACATTAACAAGGATGTATTTTAAATTCCTTAAAAGGCTCCAGAAAAAAAGACCTACCTGCTTAATGTCAGTCACAGGTATGTTATGTATTACAACAATATTACAGTAATTTCTGGGAAAACATAACTTTTAACATTCCTTTCCTTATTTTCTTAGGCATTTTAGACGAGCTCTCTGTTAAACATTACTCTGTGGTACAAAACTCCCACGTAAGTGTGTGATGCATTGTACAAATATTGAAAGCTAGAAGCCCTTATTTCAGGATTCCTCAACAGATCCTGATTTGATTTCTACAAATAATATTTTCTGTAAGACAAGATTTGGCTTTAGATGCCAGATGTATTTTTTAATTTTCAGCTTTCAGCCCTTGAGAACTGCCCTCCCCTAAAAGCAGATTATACCTTGCAAAAGTTTTAAGAGAGCAGGTATGGAGCAGTTTCTGTGAAGCCACCACCAAAATCACTATGCTTACCTTACCCCTTTGCAAAACAATGTAGTTTGCTTATAAAAATTAATTTGTTTAGTTTTACTCCTCTGATATCCACAGTGAGCTGGAAGATAATGTACAAGACCCACGGATGATTTAACTCCTCTGTTAGGCATTCAAACCATGCACAGGGCTGGAAGCAGCTGCTACGAAGAGTAAATGTACTCCAGTTAGTGCAATCATCCACCTGCAGCAAACCCCTACTTGTTTCTTCCTAAAAGGCAAACCAGAAACCCCACAGATTTTGAATCCATGGTCAGCTGAAGGCACAGCCTCTACCCCCAGGGACCACGGGAGCTCCCAGCAGGCACTGACCAAACAACAAAACATTTGGGCCTGTTTTTGTACTGAAGCAACGAGGCTTTTCCAGGAGACTTGGAACATTTCATTTACAAAGCTCTCCTGACCTACACCAAGATGTTCCAATCCAAAAATTAGTGGGAAAAATTTCAGTATTATTTAGCACAAAACCCAGCCAACTCTTCTGTAATGGCCCAAGCACAATGAAGTTTCAATGCAGCCCACTGATGTAGTGTTTGGGGTTTTGTCTTAATTATTTTTAGCAAAAAAGAGATTTTTTAATTTCACAAGAACATATTGTGAATGGCTGTTAAGACAAAAAGGACAGTAATCCAGTGCCATTTTTTCTTTTTCCTCACCAAATCCATGGCTTTGATGTGAAAAACAACTTCAACATGAAAATAAGATGGTAGTGACAATGGCAATTTAGAACCCAGGTAGGATTAAAATGCTGAGGCAAAACGTTGAAAGACTATTTTCCTGACAAGAAAATCTAGATAATTTTGTATTTTGAACTTGACAGAATGCCCATGGGACTCAGATAAAGAACTCTAGGTACCTATAGCACCCAGCAGGGAACACCATCCCCACTGAGGTTTTACAGATAGTTTCAGAATTACTGTACAATGGTTGGCATTCTCTACTGAATACCTGGGGGTTATTTCAGAGATCCATGAGGAATTTACCACTATCTCTAAACTGCACATGCAGGGCTTTTTGAGCTAATAATAAACATGTATATAGTGAGGGCTAGTGCAGCAGTCTCACAGAAGAAAACATTACTTTTCTAGGAAGGTTTACGTTCCATAAATCCACAAAAAATTTTCATACAGATCAGCTACGTTATATTCATAGACCCACACACTAATTTATGCACAGATCCAGCCACCCAATGAGTATTGCCCACTTCTACTGGTACATGACAAGAAGAAATCAAGGCATTATGTTCTCATCTGTCTGAGCTTATCTGTGATGCAATGCCAACTCTTCTGACATCTACTGAAGTAATACATTACAGAACAAGGAAGCAATTAATGATAGCACATTATATAATAGAAATAAAAAATGAATGCACCAAAACACTACTTACATTACCTACTTTTCCTTGAAAAAATGTTCCAATTAGTTAATATATTGTATAGGTGAATTTCTGGCTCCACTGAAGTGAATGAATATTAGAACAAGGATCTCTTTCTGATGTTTTCCTACAAGCTCCAAAGCCTGATCTTGCAAATATACACAATGGATTTCATTTTAGCCAAATGACAGATCAGTTCCATGGGATCACCCAAATAGAATTTGCAGAATCAGGCTCTTAAATTCTTACTGTTATAGTTACAAATTTATACCCAGTAATGGGTATGAATGGATTAAAAAGAACAAATTATAACTCATGGTGCATAGAGATTTCTTTGACATGCATAGAAGTAAGCAAACATTCACTGCTTCATCCATGGCAATTACAATTTCCTACAGATGCTCAAATTCCCAGGATAGTTTCATTAGGATAAATTTCTCATACTTCTGCTCTAGATATGAAACTGAATGCATTACATAAAGGTCGGTAACCAGTGAATACTTGGGAGTTTTAAATTGTATTTCTCTCTGGGAGGCAGAAGAAGGTAATAAATAGATACAATTAGAAAACACAAACGTTCTTTGCAAGACAAATTTCAGGACTAACACAAGCTGGCAGAGCATTAACATTCATTTTTAAAGCTGATAGTTCTTTATCCTAGAGTGTCTTCTGGCAGCATTACAAATTTGATATAAATCAGCTGCAGTGGCTAACTAGTCCTAATACAGCAGTTTACTCATAACATTCATTTTAGGCTCTGTAATAACATACATGTTTTCACAGCCTAAAAATACATTAACTCCTGTATATACAATTTGTTTTCCCTACCCCTAAAGAAAATTTACTTTTAAGGGTTTACACTAAATAGGAGGTCAAATTCAGGTCACCTTACTTGTGGAATTAATCTCCCTGATATCAGTGTGATTTATGTGAAAGTGAAATAAGTGGTATTTGGCTGGGGTACAGAAAACCAAGAGTGATACATCCAAATGAATTGCAGGGAATCAGAATGGAATTACTGAAATTACAGGCTGCAATTACTAAAAACATATTATGAAGTTACCATGCTTACGTAAAGAAGCTAAATGTAATTACCAAAATTATATTTAGCCCAGGTATTAACATTAGCACCATTCATAAACATTTCTGTGAAAGATTTAATCATTAGTGATCAAGACCTCAGTGCTCCACTGGTTCCAGAAAACACCTTTTCCAGCAGTAAGAGACCCCTTAAATCAAATCTCAGGGTTTGGTTTGGAGTCAGAATGCCACCTTCCAGAATGCTAAACTCTGCTCCTACAGCAAATGCCATTTCCCTTTTTAATCTTCAATCAAATGACCCCAAAAACTAATTCCAGCTGGCTTATGAGTCATAGTAAGCTTCAGCTTCACAAAGATAAGTTGAATATATTTGACTTTTAGAATATCCAGTCCATTGCTTTTTCATGGTATTTATTTCATAATGACTAACCAGATTTATTTTAATGTAAAATGATAACCTGATAAAAATAACACCTCCACGGGTTATACATTCCCAATCCATACGTCATAAACAGTGGTTGTTATGTTCACTAATTAGCATGATGTATGCTCCTGATTACACTTTTGTTAAGCTTAGGTGTCAGCTTTTCCATATGTCCCTTCTGGAGGTCTGTAGTACTTTGGGAAAGCCATCAGCTGTATCATGTTGAATGCATACTTTCTGCATTTGACATTCTTCAGAACATTCTCTATGCGGCATCCTTCTCTAGTGAAAGGGGGAAAAAGCACAACTTCATGAAACACAGAATAAATAAATATGCTTTATTTGTTCATTGCAGAGTTTCAGCAACAGTTGAAGTAAAAATAACAAAGATTCAACTCTACATTTTTGTTTTCCATGAGTGATGATACATCTTACAAAATTAAATCCAAGGCCAGGCCCAGTACAGTTATTGCCCTCAGAAATAGGTGATAAGATTTTCCATCCCCCCTAATATATCTGCCCTTGAGGTTTGAAGTTCAGTAAAAAAAAAAATTAAATACTTTAATGATACATTTTGTTCTAATTCCAGAAATATATTTGCCTTTTAAACCTTTTCATACCTTTTTTTTTTAATTTGTTTGCTATATATGTGCGACTATACATTGCCCTAAAATGCGCATTCTAGGAATAAGGCATTTTATTAAGTCTGGCCCTAGAGATTTGTGAAGGAAAGTTTCATCTCTGCTTCATTTCCTGTATGTTCAGCTTTGCAATGAAAAAAAAGAGAGAATGGCTTTTCAAACAGCCCAATCCACCTCTCTGCTTTATAAAGGAAGGATGTTCGTTCACATACAGTACAAAAGTCACAAGTGCCAAAGTGGTGCATCAAGACATAAACAGGACTTTGTTAAAAAGAATACAAAAGTGTCTTGAAAGCAAAAGCAACTAAAGCAACAATTACAAACAGGTTAATTTCATTACAAAACAGAACTTGTTCTATTCCATTTAGTTACTCTACAGAAAAGGGTTAGTTGTAGCAAAGTAATAGTCATTTATTAAACAAAAACAATCCCATCAGCTAGTAACAATGAAAAAAACACAATGAAGGGTAAGTCTCACAAGCCATCGCCCTGCCATATTTGTCCAGGGGTTAGTTTGTGTTGTGCAAATTCATTTTAAATTTTTTTTGTCAGACTAATTACTCTGGAAAGAGGGGTTCAAGCATTCAGGATTCCACAACTTCTATACAGTGACAGCATTGTAAGTGGGCTTTCTTTGCGCTAATTACAGTGGGAAAGCTTTACCATGAACAGAAAGGCAAATCAATTCACTCAATGCATAGTATACTTCTCAGAGTTCAGAAAAAAAGAATGAAAACACAGTACATTTCAGACATTTGTATCTTAAATATGAATCCTTGGGGTCTGAGACTGTAGAAATATTACAACATAATTCCTTTTTTCTAGAGTTAGTTTGTTGCTGTTTGTAGAAAATAAAGGACCACAAGTGAAGTTTATTGATATTTGGCTAATAGCAAAGCAAGACTTAAAATAAGCCACACAACCAGCAAGTGTGAGCTGACAAGCAGCAAGGCGACAGGATAGAAGTGTCGAGAAGTTGGCTTGTTATCAGTTAGACAGCCTGTTTCGGGATCATCCGATTCATTCAGTGCTCCCTGGGTTTGTCTGCTGTTAAACAGGGGAAGTTAGGAACAGATAGAACAGCATTTAAGCAGCAAAGAAAGCCAACACGCAGGTATTTTGACAAAGTGAAAGTACATAGCCATTTTGATGAAATAGATTTATCTAAGTACTTCCAATATAACTCTTGTGTTCTACAGCTGACATGGGAAGCCCAATGACTGGGTGGCTACTATATTAATCCTGCTAGGTGCCTTGGAGTAGTATTCACAAGTGAACATTAAATAACTTCCACAATGAACTGCACTATCACTAAAATAGACACACACACTGAACAGAAATGAAATATGGAAGTTTAAAAAAAAAAGTTAAGGAAGCAAAGAAAAGAAAGATCATGAGTATGTCACAATGCAACACTGAAAAAATAGTGTCTCCACGGTGTTCACAGGTTTTTCAGTCCTGCTTCAGTATCTATTAGGAAGTTTATTGGCAGAAATAAAAAGGGCACACACAAACAGCTATTCTAAAATAGTATTAAATGATGGTAAATTGACTTCAAAAATTCATCAGTGCTGGTGACTCAGTTTCAAAGTCAATAGCAGTTCTTTTTATTTAAAGGATTGCACTTACATTCCTGGAAGTAAATCACCTTGCATCTTCTTCAGTCAACTCAGGGAGAAACTAATCTGCTTACAAGGAAGTTCTACTGAATCACTCTTAAATTGTGTGGTCACTGTCCTACCAGAGCAACAGGGATACTTTCACTGCCAGGCTTTCCTGTTGTTGTCTTGGCAGCTTCTCTGTAAGTAGAATTACTTACACTTCAACCACACTTCTTCAATCCCTCTGAAGATTACTTGCATACACTGAGGAGTTCTACTTATAGACTTCCTTTGGACAGTAAGGGCTGGTAAGATTTTTATTTTTTTATTTACTATGAATATCATGTGGTGAAAAGATAACCCACCATTTTTTTCTGTGGACTTGAGAATATCCAAATATATCAGATGACAACACAGTGCCTTTTCAGAAGCACATGTCTCAAGTATGCTCTTTTTTTCAAGAAAGAAAATACTGGCAGATGTAAAGAGGCTGTGGGACAGTAAAGGTAATATCACACAGCCCCAGGTAAGATGAAAAGGGTACACTGAAGACAGCAGCAGTCACATCACCTTACAGAAAGCCTGCCTTTCTGACCTGTGTGTTAAAGGGCAATGTTGCATTTCTTAAGCTTGGATAACAAGAAGTCCAAGAAATGCATTTACAGGTGGAATCCTAGGCAAGGGGTTGATCAAAACCATTCCTTGCAAAATTTCCCTTTTGAACAAGCCTTCCATAATAAGTTCTTAACTTTATTCTTTGCTTTGAACATTCAATCTGTACATTACACTAATAAAGAGGACAACACATGCTATTTTAAATAGCAAAATAAAAGATAAAAAAATAAAATCCCTACTATTTTCACCTAGGTCAAAGCAATCGCTGGTGGCAGTGTGTCTTCTGCTTTTGGTCTACAGATTTCAAGTGTCCATGGATAGAAATTGGGCAGAACTCAAACTGTACTGTAGACATTCTCTCAGAAACTGTCAAGGAACGAAACTAATTGCATCATTTACTGGCTTTGTCAACACTGAAATAAGTAATTCTGTGTTTCTCTAACAGACCACCCCAGTTAATGCCTCTGTCCTAGGGTCCACCCCAGAACTTCCTTCCTCTTCTACTTGCAGACAACATTACCATTTGTGATCAGCTGTGAGGACTGTATTGCTCTCTGTTAATGTCCTTCACCATGTATTTCTATATATTTTTAAGAACCTGCTGCTTGCTGGTTTTCCTTTTTTTTTCTTAGTCTCTATAGTATCCCACAGGTCTGCCCCTTAGATCCTTTTGCAGTGTCCCCTCACCTCCTTCCTACTCTTCAAGGTGAACCTGCTGGTTTCAGCTTACTCCCATTACGCCCACAATTCAGAGCTCTAGCTCAGCCCTCATAGTCCCACCTCTTCCTTCCCAGTCACAGAGTCCAGGTGATTTTTGTTTGCCCTGTGTCTCTTCCATCACAGACATCACAAGTGATCCTACATCTGAGCAGATGCAGAGACAAAACTTTTTTCTCTGGAGAAATCCATCTGAGCAGCAATAAAGCTGAGCATTCAGTAAGTTTGCATAGCCACTTCATTAACCAGATTGATTGGGTACATCAATCTGGAGAGCCTTGGCTTTGCACACCAATGGTTTATTCCAAGCAGGCTGTCACACACTTGCAGGTTGTGCCTACAGGGATGGACCCTCCTACTTCTGTGGTGTGCCTTGTTCTGCTGGACTCCACATCTCAACAGTGTGACTGTCTTTTATCTACATTGCTACAAGTCCCATTAGCATCAGTGAGATTTATGCAGGTGTAATGATGGAAATACAGATAAAAGCCATTTTTTCTATTCTTTTTTTCAATAGAAAAGCCTGCAGTACATTTGTTCTTTGATATGCTGAGAAGAATGATCAGTGTCTTTTAACATAAAAAGTTCTATCTTCTCCCCAGGAAAACGACCGTGAACAGCTGATGCAGAGGGACTTCTGTTCCACAAATTAGTCACATCATTCTATGCATGATTCAATAAGACATCCTCAAAATAGAGCAAGAGGATCCAACTGCATTATTAGCTACCTAAGAACAGGCTGAGCAGAATAGCTAAATATGCTTTTAATTTAAGAGGAATATTTGATCAGGGTTAGATGCCGTGCTAGGCTCTGTCAGTATTTTTCACTGCAGTGACAGTGCCTTCCAACACACCTCAAGTGTCCTCTGCAGTGACTTTAAACAAAGCCAGGCCCTACAGCCAGCTGTCAGTATCATAACACTGCTTCCCCTGGCTCATCCAACCCTGGAGAAGTTTTACTGCAAACAGCAGGAGTCCCACTTGTGCCCTGTCAGCTGGATTTATCTGGCTTCTGACTGCACAACCAGAACACAGTGCTACATGTTAAGGTGTGAAGATACAGTTTCAGATGTTATCTCCATTACAAACTGTACTTTAACACCAAAGGGAAGGAAGAAGATTCCCAAAATAACCAGCACGTTTGTATTTCACAAACACATACGTAATTTTAAGAGGAGTAGTGAAAGCTTCCAAGTCTGTAACATCTGGAGTCATGAACACCCCACTAACCTATCATACAATTTTTATTCATTTACTCTCAAAGTGTTCATTTGAGACTTACAGCACAGCACAAATACATTGTAACAGCCAAGGGTGCTGTAAGTTAATGACAATATAACCATTTCAGCCTGCCTTCTATCTCATTTGATGTTTTATCATCTTAAACTCCTATTGGGATAATGCTGCATGCTTATCAAATGAGACAAAGGCAAAACAGCAGGTATTTTCTGTTGTTTTCAAATTCAGCTGATAAATTGTTTGAACCTCAAAGCAGTGAAGCAGAGATTATGAAAATGGAGTGAGGAAAAAGCCTCTCAAGTCCTAATAGAGACAAGTACTCACATGAGGGCATATTCTGGCTTTTGATTATCAGTGACACTGACACCCCTGTGCAATGTTTTTGGAGGAGATGATTTTCACACTTTGGGATGTATGCTTCTTAGAAATTTTCCAGCTCCAGTTATTAGTAACACTGGAAATACTGAACTGTCCTACATCAGTTCTTAAGGTAGAATAAATAGGCAGCTTCCTATCAACAGGGGTCGCATGTGCTAGTGGTGACTACAGTTTGAATTCATGTCCTACTGCACTTGTACTTTATGGGTTAATTTTCCTTTTTTTGCAGACAGACTCAGCCAAGCAGTTTCTGGTCCTGCTATGTTTTTCTTGTCAAACTCCAGTGCTGACACAGAAAAATAGCAAAAGTGAGATGCTTCTCTAGAATCCCATCTGACAATAGCAGAGACATTTCTTCAAACAGAAAGGATTGCTAACAGTTCTCAGTCTCACACAATTTTGATAACTTACCTGTTCTTTTTATTTCAAGCCAGTCAAATTCAGAACTTTCAAGAAGTAGCTTCTCTAAAGAAGTTTATGGAATGAAAGCGCCTTAATTTCTACATTAAATATGTTACTGGGATTGACAGAAACACTTCAGAGAATAATCAACTGTATCAATGTACAGCACTACAGTTCGAGAAGGCAGCCTTAACCTTTTCAAAGAGAGAAGGTGGGATCCTTGTGAACATCTCCTAGCCATTACAGAGCTGCTGCACTATAACATCTAGAAGAATAAAACATGATTCAGAAGGAAATTAACAGGACTCAGCCTAGTCCTGAAGGATTTTGGTATCAGAGCAGAACTAAGATAAAAATATAAAGGCATATTGGGCAAGAAAATTTTATGCTGAAAGATAAAGTTCATACAATAAACCTCCAAAATTTAAAAAAAATTAAAAAATCGTTCTACATTGTTTCAAAATGGAAGATACAGGAAGGGAACCATCAGAGACATTTTCTGTATCAATGATCTTTACAGTTATTTTTTTTCTGATGCACATTGTTGTCAATACCTTACATTTTTTTCCCCTTAAATCTACATGGCACTAAATAAAGTAGACGATGCTAGAAATCAACTTTTACTGCTTATGTGATCCTATAATCTCAGTTCAAAACAAACAACATTATTGAAACTGATGAGCAGTCTCAGATCTAAGAATACTGAGGAATTCAGTCAGTGATTTAGAGACAGCTGCTATTTCAACATACACCAAAAACCCAGACTGTTTATCAAATAGTCCCACTAAACCCCGTCTTCCTGTTTTACCTTCTGTGCTGCAAGTTTTTCCCTACTCTTTTTGCTTGTGCCAGCATCCTCTATTTCACTACTCCTTTCTTTTCTCATGTGTTAACAACTTGTGACTTTTCTAATGCATTATTTAGGAAATAAAAAGGAAAGCATATCACAGAACATGAGGCTTGACCACTGAGTTGGCCCAGGCAGCAGATTCATGGTGTAGTCATGATAAGACACCTAGATCTTGAAAAACAGCTATTATGAAATAACTGCAGGTTTTGAGCTCAAAACTACCATGCGGTTTCATTCCGTCCAGAGCTAAAAATTCAATTTTGAGAAGGTGGTAAGAGACAGCAAGCTACTGAAGGCTCAGCTGTGGACAGGGGACAGATTTTAAGCACTATTATGGACATGCCATAACAGTTCAGCACAGAGCAACAGATTAAGAAGAAACCCTTTTGCAGCAGAATTTAATAACAGGCAAGAAGACACTTGGTCTTGCAGTCACAAACCATATCCAGGAAAACCCTTTTGTCTTATGTGATCACAGTGACAGACAGGGATCCTTTGAAAGGAATGTTGAACTCAAAATTCAATTTACACGGTTGCTCTTTCCCTCTGCTGTGTGTGTGTTCTCCTTGAAGCCAAAATAATTATAAATGTACAAATTTCTGACTTATTTTATCAGCTTAGCTGTGTTTGGATTTCCCAGGGCAAGTGAAAGAGGCACACACCCTCTACTTCAGGCAACAAAACAGCACAACTCACTCCAGCTTTGGGCTATGGAAACATGTCCCAAACTGTTGGTTCACCACAGAGCAACACCCCTATTATTTGTCTATGTTTATTTTTAACATACCATTAACACCGAAGAATAGATGAGAAAAGGGCAGTTTCGAGCTTTATGTCTAATACACATAAAACATGTGCTACTGGATAATATACATCTCTACCAGTGTTGATGCTAGCACTTCAGAAATCTGCTGATTGCAGAACAATTAATATTTTACTTTGTGACTGATACAGAATGCCTGCAAGAATGTTTTCCCCTCAACATTAAGAGGATCTATCTGGTAAAAATTAACATTGACAGAATTATTATGGTGAAAATATAAGAAACATAAAGAAAAAATTCCAGTTAGAATCACTGGTTTGTTTAAGACACCTAAATTAGCAGGTTAAATCCACCCTCAGCAGCTGAACAGCAAAACCAAGTTGACTTTCTGCACCTCTGTCCCTTAATCTGCCAAAATGGACAACCAGACACTGCCACACAGGAACAGTACTTGGTCATGCCAACTCCCAAACTGCCCTGGAATCACTTGAGAGTGCACTAAATCTGCCAAAACTGGATCAGGAAACATTTAATAATTTCATTGTATAAAATGACTGAGATAATGTTCTAGAATCTATCCCCAGTGGTTTTTAAATTACAAGTGTGGGCAGAGGCTTCAAGTCTTGCAAAATCATTGTGGTGACTGTGTGAGAGATTAACTTCAGAACTGAAAAGGGATGGGTTTGCAGAAGAGATTCTTCTTTACCTGTCAAGACAGCTGAGCAGTTTTTGAAGCATGATTTTCACCTCTATTATACTCCAAGGAAAGGATTTGCTGTTTCATTCTGCTATTTACCAACATTGCTCTGCAGTATTACACATCAGTTCTACAAAGCTTTCTCTTTCTATCAGAAAATACAGTTCTAATAATCTTCCTAGACACTCTTCTATAAAGTATTAGGATTACACATATATGGGAATTTCTCAGGACAAAATTACAAAATCTTTCCTGACAAACTTCTCTTGCAAGGTTTGAAATTCAATCCAATGTACAACCAAAACTAAAGCAAATGTGGTCTTTATCTTTGTGCAGGAAAACAACCAAACAAAACCCCACAAGTTTTACCTTCAGGTAAGTTCTGAATACCTACAACATTTCCCTTCCATAAGGTTATGGCACTGGCATAATTGGTTAGTGAGTTACACTGATTTCCAGACTGTTTCTGTCACAGCAAGGAAGAAATTTTACTGAAGATGTGTTTTTACATTTCAGTCACATAGCACAGTGAAACATAAATCCATGATAAATTCTTTCATATGTCTAATGAGGTTTAAATACTTTCTGTTGACCATGAAAATAAATCTTTGTGAATCATCCCTTTTCTTTTGGCAAAGATTTTTTTAGTCTTTTTCCCCATGATGAGGACAAATAGCAAAGCTGATTTAAGAGGCAGAAAGAGCTTCCTATACTCGTTAACAGACATGTATGAAGGATGATGTTTAAAATCTGTCATTCATTTCTAGGTGCTCAAATCTATGGGTAGCACAACAAAATTAAGGTCAGAGAAGTGTGGGTGTAAACAGAAGATCATTTAATCTATGTTGCATCTATAATTTGGGTGTTTTAAGGGAGGGGGGTGCTGAAATCAGGAATTCTAAATTTGAATGTTGTGACTTGCTTGTTTTTTTGCCTGCAACTTCAGTTTGAGATATACAAAAGGAGGAATGTGACTGCTTCTGATTAATGACATCAACTCTCATAGTCTCTTAATGGGATTAACCAAAGTGTGAGTCATAAACCACGGGCAAGATCTGAAAAATGCTGTTCTGTTCCAGCTAAATAATGCCAGTTTATTAAAAACTTTCACCTAACTCACTGATACATGTTTTAAAAAACACATTAACAGTTTGAGATCTGATCTGTTCTGATCCCAGCTGTTCTTTGAGCAGCACACACAGTATGTGGGTGTATTTATACTAGGGGAATTTGTGCACATGTAGATTCCCCAATCACAAAAAAAAAAAAAAAAA
>VZRO01008509.1:172152-230928 GCA_013397915.1 Daphoenositta chrysoptera | reverse complement strand
AAAAAAAAAATTCACCTAAATCTGATTTTAGCTGCTATTAGGAACAAAAAATGCAGGTCTGCTTTTTTTTTAGGTAGGGAGCTAACCAAAGCAACCTATCCAAAAATGCATAGGCTGGGATGCAGACTGTATTAACTCAGAGATTGTATCTCAACAGTTGTACCAATAAACCCCCTTCTCTTCTCTTTAGCAGGTAGATTTTAAGAGAACTTCATAAAATGCAAAAAAATTTTATTTAAATCCCAAACATGCTACTTTTCCCATCTACTTCCTTCAGGGCAAATGACAAGGCTGGATAAAATTCTGATTTAAATGCCTTGAATGCATTTTTTGTCTTTTCTGCTAATAGATACAATGTGGAGACTTAGAGGAATAAACCTTTTCTATGAGAAATTAAGAGTGAATATAATTCTTTCATCTTACTTGGTTTAGTATCTTTTTAGAAGATGGCCAAAATTTTTGGAGCCTGATCTTCAGAAGGAAGCAATTTTCTTTCCCAAGTACCAAGGAAGAGAACTAAAACTGAAATATTTTAAACAATATATTGAATACAAGCTTTTTCTCTTTGGTTTTTAAACTGCATTTGTAAGGAAATTTTTATTTGAATGCTACTGCGGATTTGTTAAGGAGTTCTTGTACCTCACAAATCAAATATTAGCAGAGACTCACTTTTTAAGCAAAAATAGCACTGCACTGACAGGGTGAATTAAGAGATTAAAACCCTTACTGTTTTGCCCCCAGTGTCAAGAAAAAAAAAAAAGACTTCTGGAAGATTTGAGATCACTAAAGACTAAAAATTCAATAAGCCATGTATTTACCTTCTGCATCCCTAAATCTTTGCTGACAGCAAGTAGTAAAAAATTTATAACACAGGTGCAAATATCTTCCTCTCTGTAATAATGCCACATTTTTCTTACTGTTACAAAGAGCTGAAGGACGTGGTTTTTCTCAGTGCAGTCACAGTAATTCTCAGTTTGCCAAAGATCAAAGATGCAGCTCTCAGGATAAGCTCTGTGAACTATGCTCAGGACTCCCTGAGCAGAAGAGGAGTTCACTATGCTGTCAGCATCACTTAACTATGAGCTAAGTCACTGACAGATTAAAAAAAATGGCAATTTCCTTCCTGACCTGGACTGAACTATCAGATACACACTAATTTTTTTATAAAGTCAGTGTTTCCTGTGTTGTTTGAGGGACTCTGTTCTCTCAAACACACAATCAGTAGTGAGGAAACATTCTCACCAGAGTTTTCACTACAATGCTTTGGGACCTTCTGCAGAAGTCTGCCAATTCCTGAAAATTTGGAGTCTCTAGGGTAGAGATATTTTAAGTATCAATGTTCCCAAGCACATGTTCAGCAAGCCATATATGCAACTGCCAAACAGAACAGCAATGGGGCTTTCCACTTTTGGTGGTAATTGCAGTCACAAGTAAGTGGAATGGATGCTATTTTTAAATGCTTATAATTGGGAAAAGAGGGTGCTTTATTATGAAAAGTCCAACACATAAAAAAATTGGAAACATCCAAGATTTTATGGGAAACATTCATCCATTCTTATTTTCTTCTGAAGAAGCAAGCCAGTAGCAAGTTTGGAGTATTTCCTTCCTTCCCCAGGATGGGACACAGAAGGTAGCAAGAGGATATAAATCTCCCACTGGGATGGCGGAGAGTTATCTCTGTCTACACTGCATTTTTCTACTCTATTATGTGCACTGCTTATTTTGCACACTGGAAGGAAAAGAGTTTAAGAAACGTTTCAGTGTTTCATCCTCTCATGGTGCCACCCACTTTAGATAAACACTGCTCTGATTTTCCAGAAAAACCCTGTATTTTCAATAATTTCAAAATATTACACAACACTGACTGAGGGTGTGCTGGGGGCAATGCCAGCACCTCCAATTTTACACTCTCTTTATAAGAACAGAGTTCTCAACACAGGTCTGAGACACATTACATCCTGGTATTGCTCATGTTTCTGGCCATGTTTTCTTTAATCACTAGGAAAACCTATTCACTTATTATTAAGGAAAACTTATTCACATGCTTCAGGTGTTTGGCTGGAATAAATATGAGCCAGAGGCCAGGTGTTCATACAGAAAAATGTACAGTGCAGCCAAAAAGCACATAGGTTGTTAATGAGAAACATTTCATCCTCCCCAAATGCCCGTAATGTCAGGCCTTAAGGAATTCTGCTTCCTTTTTAATTTCTAATAAATGCTAATGCCCTTCAATTATCTTGCAACTCATCCCACATTAGCCTCACTGGGAATGGTACTGCCTTTCCAGGTGTGTGAGAAGTGTCTGCACTCACAGTCCTCTCTAGCACTTGCTCATGGCCAGTGGACTATGAAAAAGTGCAGCCACTGTCCAAAAGAGTCTGAGCAGGCTGATGCTGTCCCTGATTTTTAGTTAATCCTGGGCTTCTGTGGCTGTTGGGCAGCACTTACAGGCTTCTGGTAACTAACAGTTTATCTTTTTTTAAAAGATCTCAACTATTCTTATAGCTTTACTCTCAATTAACCTTTATTAAAAACTTATTATCAGTTCACATCATCTTAGCAGAGCCCAGTATGGAAAGGATTCTGCTTGTCTCTTTTTATTAGTATTCAATTCTGTGTTTGTTAAATATGCTATTAATGCACTGCTACTGACAGCTTAAATAAAATCTATAAAACACAAAAGCTGCAATTAAACAGCAAAAGCAATTTTAAAAAATTATCTCTGCTGAGCTACAGGCTTCTCTTGTTATCTCATTAAAGTTCACAGGGGACAGGGTTGGCTTGTGCACTGTTTATGCACCACGTGGTTCATAATATCCTTCCTACTCTCTTACAACGTAAGAGTTGGTTAAAGCAAGCACTCTGAAGTCCCTGAACTACTTTCCTTTGGTTTTGCTCCTTGCATGAATTGTTAATGATGGCAGATATGAGATTCAAACAAAGCTAAAGGCATGTGAGTGCAGGCCAGCAGCTGCACTTGTCAGACAAGAATGCAGACAGAGTATTTTGGTGCATGAAATAATAAATGACATTTTCCCAGGTATGGTGCACAGTCATGAAACACATGCAGAACACTGTAGAAAATATAAAATATGATAATCCACCCTCAGATGGAATTGCTCACAGATAATGGAAATTTCAGTGGAAAAATAGTGGGTTTACATTTGACTGATAATGTTCTCTTCAGTACAGAATAATTTAACAACTGAAGAAGTAACAGACAACCTGAGGGCAAGGAAAGAGTTATCTACCAAACACTTGCTTCCATAAAGAGGACATATTTTATTTAGAAAGCTTCCTTTCATGCAAATGATTAGCTGCATATTTTTACTAAGGAACACTGATTATAAGTAAGTTCTTTTTCAAAAATAAATACATCAAATCACAATGGTAGAAAAATTAGAGCAACATATATTGAAATACTGGAAAAGTTTTGAAGAAAAAAACTTCTACACATCTATGTACTCAAAACAGGTAAATATTTGCAGAATTCATAGTGTTGCCAAAATTATGTAAGCTAAAGTAACTTTGTCCAGAAGAGTTATCAAATAGTTTTTCTATGAAAATAAACAACAAATTAGGATAAGGGCACTATAACTACATTGCTTAATGGCCACTGCTCTCTGTGTAAACAAGAAAAGTCCCCAAAGTGGACTTTTAGCCTTATTTCAAAGCATGCAGTAGTTATTTTATCATATGAATTGAGCAAACAAGCAAAGGAAGCAGCCAATATATTGTAGCAGCTAAAGTTTAAACAGCAACTTAACAGTGCACTTTTATCTTCTTACACATTTCTTCTTTTTAATAACTTCTGGCTTCCTTGACCTCATGATAATAAATAAATTAGTGTCTAGTGACCAGTGTATGTTTAAAAGCATAGCAGGTGCTGATGCCAGCAAAATTTTCCTCATCCCAAGTTTTGCTTTCCTACCTTTATTTTACCTTCAACTGCTTACCATGATAACTACAGAATACACTTCCAAGATCAGATCCAACTCATTTAAAAGGCAGCATTCCCTAACCATGAGTGGCAAGTCTTTGGGTGCCAAATTTAACAGCCCAGGCTTCCCTTACATCTACAGAACATCCTCAGGATGATTCAGGGCCCCTAAATCAGGCAACTAACCATCCTGTCCAGGAGAGTACAGGGAACTCAAGTCCTTAACTAGGCATTCATACAATAGGTATCTAAAGTTTTATGACAGAAGCAGCTTGATTGTAAGTGTTGCACTGAATTCAATGGTCTTTGGAAATAACTTCTCCAATGGCAATTGCCCAATGTTTTTTTCCCCCCATCTTCACAGAGCTTTATGATCTCCTGCCCGTACTTGCACTGCCACTGCATCACCTAAAAAATAAACTTCACAAGCCTCAGATTTTCTCTCCAGCACCATAAACATAGTCAAATGATGGGTAACAACATAAACTTTCAAGCTCACTTGACGACAGAGTATTTTTGAAGGAAAGTCTTGATTTTTCTCTATAATGTGAATAAAAGAAAAAAACAAGAGATTTACGAGCAAGCAATTGTCTGGTTTGGGCTACATTACGATGTGGTACAGAACATTAGGCTTTGCAACAAGATTAAATGTCCTTTTTTCTCTTTCGGCATTCCACACCCAATGGAGTATGGATAGTGAGCTTCAAGTTTTTACTTTTCCCATATAAGATCAATTGACTGTCTCCTCTCCATTGCAATATGTATTTCATTTAATAAACGTTATAATTAAAAAAAACACCAACCCTAGTCTATTCAAGGATTACAAATCAGAGGGGGTTCATTTAATTCCGATAGATTTAACATCTGTGGTTTAAGTTGCAGAGAGCTTCAAAAGTAGCTATTGAAATAATACATTGCTTCATTTACAAAGGAAATTGGATGCCTAATGCATTTTGTAGTGCAATAATAATGAAGCTGTAGTATTTGCATAAAGCAGCCCACAGTAATACCAGGTGTTGGCCCTGTCTGAAAAAAGGTCTTCAGACTTTTGCTAGCCCAGTGTGGAGTCATTATTCCATCTGGTTACACATTAGCATAGATCAGTGAAATCCTCACTACAGAAAGTCGCATTTGGGGAGGATTGATACCTCATCTGTGCCTGAAAAGTCAAATGCATGGGGAGAAGGTGCTTTTTAATTTAACTGTTGGTGTGAACTGTTAGTGGAGAGCAGAAAGGACTGACTTTCATTAAGATTAAGACTAGCATCTTAAAGCTCTGCATTCCCTTCCCTACTTGGGATACAGCTGGTGCAGCTGCTTGGAGCAGGGCATGGGACAGGACTCACCAGAGACCTCTGACAGCAAATTTCTAGCCAGTGTTTGCTGGTGTCATTCTTTTGACTTTGCTAGAGCTGTTCCAGTTTTATCTCAGGTAAAGGCTGTTTGCCCATGAGTGTAATTAAGTGTATGGGGCACAAGCCAGTATTTTGGAAAAGACATACATGTCCAAATTCAAAGCACTTGAGGGAGATGGTGGCTGTATCAGCACAGTATTCACTGGACTGCACAGCTGGGATTACCAAACACGTTTGAGTTTTGCTTTCCAAATGGTTTTGATTGGTCTGATCTTTCTCTGTTTCAGAGGATCAGTCTCTTTATCTTACCAACTCATTATTGGCTAGAATTTATCTCATCCTGATAATCATCATGATCATCTTTTCTTCTTTTGGGTATGTATTTATGCCTAATTTTTATTTTTGTCTAATTCAAACCTAAGAGCTGAACTCCAAATAGTGTTACTGTATTAACTGTAACAACAAGCAAAGCAGACAATTTCAGGGTTTAATCTGCTCAAGAGAGAAACACTCTCGGAATAGAACCATGTCTGGAAAATATCTGTCCGAGCATCTGTATAAGCATGCAGGAGGTATACTATGCTGTGAGTTCAAGTTCATTACCACCTCATAGCAAGTTTTTTACACTGGAATTAAACTTAGATTGAGACTGAAATGAGTTTTGTTATCCCTATTGTGCTGCACGAAAGGTGATTCTTTGTGACAGCAGGAGGAATGATTGCCTTTGGGATAGAAAACATGAAATTTGAGGTACATCTCTCACAAAATTCTTTTTAAAATGTCAGATAAGCCGACAAATTCTTTTCTAGACTATGGTGCTCAGCACCCTCTTGCCAGTGAATTCCCTTGGTGTGAAAGTGAGAAAATGTGTCTGATTTGAAAAATGTTACTGTACTCAAGTTTCCCTGAAAACCAAGAACAAGAGCTTGATCACATCATATGAAATGACCACATTTTCCTAGAGCTTCTATCCCAACAAAATCTTCATCTACAAACAAGGATTGTCACATGAAGATAATAAACCTACAGGGCAACACAGGACATTAAAGTCTCAAGTGTTCTGATTACCTTTTAATTGCCAATCAAAGAATGCAAAACAATCAGAAACCACAGTGATACAGAAAGTACTCTAAAACCACTTTCCTGTCTTGGAAAAATATTTAAAAAGCTTGTAAGCCATTTTAAATAATTCACTTCATTAAGTCACATAATTAATCAGCTACGTGACAAACAAAAATGTACCAATTCCTACATTTCTGTATTTGCATATAATTATGCGTGTGTGTGCATATTATGTGCACTCTCACACTGACCAACATCCTTGGGAGGCAAAGCTTTGATGTATGCAATGTTGCCTTGTCAAGCATAACCAAAAGATGATTTCAATCCCCTTTAGCCAGAAAAATATTTTATTGACTTTTGATTTACTAGATTGAAATTATGCAAATTACACTCAGACAGACAATAACCACGGTCACAAAAGAATATTCTAATACTTCTGTAGAGCAAAGACAGCATGAAGCATAAGGCTGTATTCACACTAAGGGCTTCATGGAATTGTGGATGCCCCATCCCTGGAAGTGTTCAAGGCCAGGTTGGATGGGGCTTGGGACAAGCTGGTCTAGTGGAAGGTGTCCCTGCCTATGGCAGGGGGTTGCAACAAGGTGATCCTTAAGGTCCTTTCCAACTCAAGCCATATCATGATTCTATGAAAGAATGTACTTTTCCCTCTGAGAAAGAGCAGGATGTAAGCTGCTACAAGAGCAAAACAGTATTTACAGAATGCTGAAAGGCAACTTAACAGGGGAAAAAACAATCCTACAGAAGCAGAAGCAAAACCCCTCTACCTGGCAGCATGTCTCAGGGTGATTCCACTGCATAAGAGAGAAAATGAACACCATCATAGTGGTCTGATATGTGCTAGCTCACTTCAAAAATAAATTAAAAAAGCATCTTCACATGGCAAATGATCTGCATCTGTGTAACAGGAATGTCAAACTAAGTTTAAAGTGATTGCCTACAAATTTGCTGATAATACTACTGTGGCAGCAAATTTTTACAGAGAAAGGTGACGTAGGGAGCAACCTTCTCCCTGAGGCAACCACACAGCAGGAAAGCAAGAGAGGATTTTATTCAGGATGATGTTGAGGGAGGACTATCCATCAACACTCAGGAGCTTACACACCAGTTCAGCAGTGTCCAGAAGGCAGAGAGCCTTGAACTGTGCAGCCAGCTTTGCTGCATTTGCTATGTCACCCTGAACCCAAGTAGCAAAAAGGAGTGTGAAATGAGAACTAGTAATGTGCAGAATAGTGAGGTCACAATAATGTCAGTAAGGTAATGAACACCATTTACAAGCTTTGCTATTGCACACTCAAGTACAGTAACAGGATTCTTATTTAAAGCAAAACAGCCTATGAGAAGAAGCTCTTTTAAAGAAAAAGTAAGATTTAATTTCCAACAAAGGAAGGACTGTGATGTTTTAAGGGACTTGGCACCTCTACACTAGCTTTCTCCCACTTTAGAATTGAAAGAGATACAAGTGCGTTTCTTTCTCTCACCCTTTGCTTGTCAATTATAAGCTTTTTAAGCCAAGAACATTTGACATTAAAAAGTGCAAATGGAATAAATATTCTAACCAGTTATAACCAATATTATCAAAGCAGACTCTTGTGGATTTTCAGAATCATTTCATAGACCTTTGAGAATGAGATATTATTGTAGTTGCTTGCCTCTGCCTGATGCTACTTTGATCTCTTCAAAACCAGCCAATAATGCCTCCGCCACAGTGCCAGTTTAGTCATTTTTATTTGCTTTCCTGAGGCTTTCAATGTAACAGCCATTTAGCTGAAATAAACTTAGAACAGAGATAATAATAGTCTTGGTTAAACTATCTGAGCTAAAACCCAAAAGAAACAAAAACAAAAACATTCCACATTGTGGTCCATTGTGGACCCTTCCATGTTCCACTTATCACACCACCACAAGGCTGTTTGCTGGAAGTTGCAAACCTTTCTGTGCTGATTACTTTGTATTCTGTAGATGCTCTGCTGTCAACAGTTATGAATGAGTTATAAAGGGATTTAAATTAAAAAATCACCAACTTTGGAGCATTGAGGAATGATTTTTGCAAAATGAATATAAAACCCAACACTATTTTTACAGGAATTATAGATTTTCCTCAGACTTGTTCACCCAAGACACAAACTGTTAACCAGATGGTCCTACAACAGGGTCCCATAAAATACATCACTGTGTGATCAGATTACACCTTAGTCTTTTCAATGTTTTAGTAATCTAAAAAGTTCCTCAAATATGACAACACTGACTGGGGTGGGGCTGCGAGCAAATATGTATATCTTTTTTAAAGTCAGGTGTATCTCATGGATATACTGCTGATAATAATTAGCTGATGCCTTTTTAGCCTGTTTTTCTCTAGAAGCAAAGGGTATATGTTAGTTCTTGGCATGGGGGGAAAGAACAGGAATCTGTGCATTCCCTCTTTAGGCACAGGGACTGAGTTCAGCTAAATCGAAATGAGGGATAAGCCTCAAACATTACAATGCTCTCTCGAGTGTAAGGAAATGTGCAGTCGAGGGGGAGGCTGTAGCATGAAATTATAGCTGATGATGTGTCAGGAAACCCATATGATGAATGAGAGGGGTAGAAAAGGAAGGTTTCTTATAAATGTACTACACAATAGTTTCACACAAGGATAAGCAAAGTTCCTAAGTACCACACACAGAGGCATCTTCTGCCTCATTAACAGGTAACCTAAGTAGGAGGCTGGGTCATGTACCAAAGTATTTCATCCCATGACAGAAGAGAGTGGAAAAAGGGATTCCCTTCCCACCCTCTGACCTCTCTGGTCTAAAGGACTTTAAATCTTGTCTAAGCCTTCCCTGGAATCACAAGACTCTGCAGACATAGAAACTTGCTCTGGCACCTTCCTAGGGCATTAGGAGCATCTCCAACAGAGGAGAACAGCCAAGTGCTTTTCCCACTGCTGGAAGACAATACACTCGTGGCAACATCCAGGCTGGGGAGAGAAGACAAGCTGGCAGGGAAGCAAGCCCAGAGCAGGGCACAGGAACAGCACTGCAGATGCCCAGCCAAAGCAGTGCCCAGTGATTTTGGCATGAGGGGTGTGTTTAGAACCACAGTACAACTGCAGCACCACTAAGTCCCAGGGCTGCAGAAACTACTTTAACTGTTCAAGCAATAGGAGTCAACTGTGGAGTTGGCTGTGCATTTTGGGAGGACTCCAACATTTCCTTTGCATTAACTTCCTTATAAGCACATGCTTCCTAGTCATACAAATTATAGTAGAGACCTAAGCTATTAAGAATGCAAGTTCCCAAAATTATCTCCCAAATTTATGTCTGGATGATCCAGAGAAGAGGATAGCAATATAACGCTGCTGGCTCCATTGCTGGGTGTAGTTCCAGCTTACTGCAGATAACATCATGAAAGTAGGAAATAGGTAATAGGTACATAATAGTCCAATTGGAAACTCCTCTGGTGACTCCACTGCAAATAGCTACCAGCACTTGCAGGTAAACACTGAGAAAGATCTTGTTGCTGCCAGCTATGCCAGTGAAAGGTTGCCAGTGGCTGCTGTAACGATAAGGACACACTTATGAAACGTCACTCACCAAACTAGAGCTGCCACAGAAAGCAACAACTAGAAACTACTACTAAAACTAACTCACTCAGCTGAGCTGAGAAAGGCTACTATCGAGAGAGTTCTTCAAAATACCTTACATCAATATGTTACTGCAAGAGAGTAAGGAACAGGGAAATTCTCACTGGAAAAAGAAAACAGCAGCAGACTGAAGAGAGGAAAACTCCCATACATCCAAGACAGTTTCTGAAATCATGGTTATAAAATATGATGGAGGGGGTGGGGGGAGAGGGGAGGAAGGGGAGGGAATTATGCTTCTCCTTCTATTTTGGTATCCAATATGATTTTAGATTCTTTCCCTAAAGAAACTGAGATAGAAAATTTCAGATTCAGTGGCTGAAGTTGAATAGGGCCATAACTATTTGAAAGCAGAACTGTATAACAGAACGTGCCAGGTGGCCCTATGAATACATAATAATAATAATAATAAATGGAAAAAGAGAATATGGAGATGGAATTCCAGATTGTCTCATGTCATGTACATAACGATCACCAGGCCAGTCCCCAGAGATGGTGGCTGGCCCTGAGCCTGCACAGCATCCCAAGGGAGGGAACTTATGGAAGAAAACTGAAACTGGGGTGCTGGACAAGAAAAGATGATTAGCCAAGCAGGGAGCATTCCTACAAAAAGAAACAAAGTTTATGAGGGGATTAAGCGAATATAAAATAAGAGCAAAGATAAACCTAGAAGTGTCTGTTACCTGCTTCCTACATAAGCCAACCAGAGCTGTAGCCTGACACTGCATCATCTTTGTCCTGAAGAAATGCAGAATCTTCTATTACAAAACCACCTTTTTGGAAGAGCAGCTGGTTACTTCTCCTTTCTGTGTCCCCTCCAACCTTTCAACAGTTAGTAGGTTGCTGGGACCACAGGAAGGAAGGGCTCTCCCTGCCCAAGTTATATTATTCTGAAAAGAACATTGTTTTAGAGGCCAGTAACTTCTTGAAGAGATTGCATGCTTGATAGCCAGCCTTAACCAGGCATTGTATGCTATTGCTGCCCTCATTTCCTGCTTCCTGCTAAATTTTAGACTTGCAGTGTTGCTCTTCCTGAGATTTAGCTGTACATGGCAAAAGCCACAGTAATTCAGCTGTAGGATTTGGATTTTTAACAGACAATAAGCATACATTTTTTTTTTTCCCACACACTTTTCCAGGAAATCTTGATAAAGTGAAGCTAACAGGAAGAAAACTGGTATTACTCAGTCTGGTGATTATAATACATCTGGTCTTTGATTTCTTGTAAGACCTAGACTTTCATGGAAGCTCTAAATAAGCAATAAAGCACCAAATGAATGAGACAATTAATGAAGTTTTCCATAAACAACTAGAAGAAGCTCAAAAGCCAACGCCAAACAATATCTTAGGATAATCTAACTGCTTATGTGTTAGCTTTGTCTAACCATGACAGGTGAAATCCAGAACTATGGGCCTGCAATGTATGTATGGCAAAAGTGACAGAAATACATTCCACTACAAGAGGTTTTTAGGAAGCATTTTCCTTTTTTTATATTTTTTTCTTTTGTTATTAATCAAATGCAGTGTTTAAATTCCCTTCTGCACTATTAAGCATCCAAACACAGACTGTGGCACTAAATGGGAAAGCAAATTTATCGGATAAGGTTTTTTCATTTGGCTGGTTTTAAAAACTAAGTGACCATAGAGTGCACATGGTAATTAATTACACACATTTCTCACTGTCTATACTGAATAATTAAAACATTCACAGAGAGCAAAGACAAAGCTCAATTCTCTGTACTCTCATTTGGATCAAGATAGGACAAATCTAATTTGGGCTACTTAACAGATTGTTTACCCCATCAATATCTCAGTGAGAAATAAAAAGTACAAATCAGAGCAGAACAACTCAGAGTAGGGCAAGTTTTTGATTGGAATTCCATGAATCCAGTTGTTCTTTGGAGAAATCTGGCACACACAACCTGAAGTCAAAGGGCAAAGGTTCCCTTCAGCAAAAATATCTCAGGGAATCAAGGGTTGTTTCTTGTCACAAAGCTGAAACCTAAACATGGCCTAGTGTTTTCTTTTTCAATGGAAAGGGAACTTTTTAAAAAATATACAATAAAATATTGTACACTGCAATTGATATATTAGTATGTTTACCTATTATATAAAATTTGCTGTCAGGTTCTGAGTCCTCTTGAAGTACTCACCTTCCCTAAGTAGTCACTGAAGGAGGAGCAGGTGCATTTCAAGGACTCACTCACCCAATATTGGTGTTAAAATTTAGATACAATACAGATTTCTAATGGCTCTACCTTCCTCTCACACACTGACAGGAAAATGAAATTATAATTAAGGTTACACAATGCTTTCCTTTAAGAATCTACTCTCAATTGTTAGTTCATTTTGAATGGGAAAATTCAAACCTAAAATGTCATTTAGAGAAGGAAAAAGTATGGCTTTTCTCCCCCCCTATATTTTTGAGAGAATTACTAGTACCTCCATGCTGAAGAACAGGATTTAATATTCAGCACCAAGATAATAAAGATGTGAGAGATGTAACTATCAAAAGAGCCTGCTCCTGCAAGACTCTCAAATCTCTTCCTAATAAAGCCTTGTTAAAATTCAGCAGGTACATGCTCTGAGGGTTCAATAGATGCCAGGTCGAGAGGCTGGAAAATGCTGTTCCTTGCTGTTCCTTCCCCTGGCAGAGGATGACCACTGTAACACGAAGCCAAAGCCACGAGGCAGGGGACTGGCTCTGCTGTTCTCTCTGCGCTGTGACTGAGGCCAGTGCCCAAATTCTGAACAGGAGAGCCAGCCACACGTGTCACAGAGGAGAAAGGAGGGAAATATTCAAGCAAAAGTCTAGTGAAAAAGAGGAAGATCACACGAGAGAGTTCTCGGGACTCTGACTGGGGTGTCGATCAGAAAGAAGTCTGGAAACAGCACTTAGGAAGAATTTGGAGAAATGAGGTGATGAGGTAGAGAATGAAACTTCTGCAGTCAGTTAGAGAATATTCCCTTGCAAAACATGAACTCAAACATCTGACCCCAGTGGACCAGACGAAAGGTGTATATTATAAAACAACTGCCAATTCTACTTACTTAGTTTGTCCATGTCGAAGTCTGAACCTCAGGACCTTCTAGAGCGCAAATTAAGTGTGCATGGATTGCCTTTATTTTTTTCCTTGGTTTGTTTTAAGTCTTTAAAACCTGAGAATTGCTGTAAAGATACATTATGAAGTTCAATTCTGTAAAATTCAGAAGTTATATTAGAAAAGCCTAGACTTAACACAGCCTTTTCAAGCTACTGTTTGATACTTTACCCACAATGATTGTCTATAATCGTCCTCCTCCTTCCAGAAGGATAGTCAGAAATTGACCTTAATTCTAAAAGGCTCCAGCAAGGTGTCAATGGCATTGACTCTCATTACATCTTGTGGCCATCTCTCTCCATTTTGTTTTCTTTTCCTGTGCACCCTGTTGCTATTAAAAAACCTCAAACCAGTAATTTAGTTTTAGTCAACAAAATTGATGGTGGTTCAATGCACCAAAACTGGACCTAACTGTTACTTAATGCCCAGGCTCCTGTCAGTACCTCAGGTGATGCAAATCATCTAAAGTTTCTATCTCAAAATACAGATGTTAAGTTTCTAAAGAGCCATAGAATGATGTAAAAATCTCTACTGGCAGTCAGGCTGTCCATTTTTAAGTTTTGTTTAGACTGTGCTAATACTTTTAGAAGAGAATAGAAAAGATGGAGAAGGTCAGATGGGCTGGGAAAAAGGAACAGTTGGAGGAGAACTTGCACCTCCCCTTCCGTGAGACCCCTCATGTGCTGCAGCTCTTCCCACAAGCTCACAGGGGCAGGGTGAAAGCTGGGAGATGGGAGAAAGGCACAGAGAGATTTGCACATGGATCAGGCCTGTCTCTAATCTTGTCCCTTTGCTCCTGCTCCCTAGTCCATGTGGCAATTACTGCTCTGGTATTTGGTACAGGCTTTTCCCTGGTCAAGGTCCATCTCAGCACCCAGAACATCTGAAAGTCCCTGAATAAAGAGCTATTACAGCTTTTCCTCCTCCTCAACTCACACATCTTTAAGAAAAGCTGTCCTCAAACAGCTCTTTAATAAAGGAGATATTTTCTTCATAATTGGCTCATCAAAAGTCCAATACCTCTTGGCTAGATCATTCATTCTTTGAACTTGTGCTTCAATGGGATTTTTGATAGGCAATTTATCTAAAATACCCTGAAATATCCTTAACTGCTATTTCAAGTGGAAACAGTGTGTCCCACATTGAGTGAAATTTTGTATTCGATGCCAGAAATATGTGACAGGTGTTGTACCCTGCTAAGAATGATGATAAGCCTGACAGCATGGAGGATTCACCATAGACAGCGGATTTGTCATTTCCTTTGTTTGTTGCTACTTTTGAGACTTTATTGGAAATATGTTCAATGACAGGAGATTCTGAGGTTGTTCACTACCCACAGCCTCCAAAAAGGGATCCCGTCACTGAAACAATAAAGCTAAATACGTTCAGAAAAGGAATAAATTTTAAGAAAGGAAAAAATAAATCAAAAAATTTTTACAGAACTGCTTCATTATGTGCTGCCCACCAGGATCTGTTCTCCCTTAACAGTGGCCAGCTCTAAAGACAAGAAATAGAATCATGTGACAGATACTGCAATGAACTCAGGTAAATCAGTTTTGTGCCCCTACTGTCTCTTGGAATAGAGTTAACAATGAATGATAGGAAACATTCATGTATTGGTGAAGGGAAAAATAAGAATATTGATGCCAGTTAAAAAATGACTTGGAAGTGGCAGCGACATTATAAACAGTATTTTAATATGATGTGAGTTACAAGCACTTGATACAGAGGGAATGATATATTGATTTTCCTCATTCTGCACTATGCATGTCACTAAGATCAATGGAAGTCACATACCTATATCAAGGAAATTATGATATGTGGAATTATTTATAGAATGGCTGCTTCAGGTACACACCAATTGCAGCATCATAATGGCCTGACTTATGACAGAGGACAAAGCCATCTATTACATATTGTAAATGATAAAGCTTGCATTCCCATCATTGCTTCATTCACCACATTTTTCATAAGTGAAAGGAAGAAATAATAGAAGGATTCTTGTGCAGCCTTTTTCTTTTTAATAAAGAAGCAATAAACATTTTATAATTTATCACTAAAAGACAACGATTCCACTTACAAACTAAGTCATTAAAAAACAGCTACAGGCAGTATTTTCCAAAACAGGATTATGCAATGTACACCAAAGCAAATATGCTGAAACTTCAGGAATCACTTCTGGATTGCTCAAAATTCTGGGGACCCCAAAGAATCTGAAAAGCAGCAGCACACAGAAGTCCACCATCTCCAAACTTCTGGTGGCAAGAAAGCATGAATCTGTAAGCACATGCTTCCCTTGTCCAACAGTCAGCAAAGCTGTGTCAGCACTGGCAGGAAAAGAAAAAGCCTTACAGCTACACAGGCAGCTTTATAATTTTCGTATCTCAAAATGACGGCATTTTCAATAAAGGCTGCTTTTGAGTCACCATGTACCTCTACAGCTCACTTAGTTTCACAGTAGTCTCTATCTCCTACTGTTAACTCTTAAAAGAAGCCTTTCAAAGATCAATCCAGTCTGTTAGGATTCTGGATGTTAAAATTGAATTTTTCATGTCTACTTGTTCCTTTGAAAGGCTTAAAAGCAATTTATGGCAATCAGCACAAAGGGATTTGATTGACAAAGTTTAACAAAGTGATCTAGAGAAGATTCATTGGGGAAAAACTGCTAAAATTGTAAATTAAATGGCAAATAGTTTTTCTCTGTCTGCCCTTGAAACAAAATAGGTTCTTTTAGATGTGAAAATCATTTTAAAAGCTTCTAAAAGTACCTAATGAAAAGTTTCGAAATGCACAGCATTATCTTTCAAATCTGCAAAAGTAATCAAATAAAAAGAAACTACAAAAGCAGAAGTGCAACAATGGCTACCAAACAAGTCTATTGACCTCATTCACAACAAACCTCAAAAACACAGTTGCCAAACTTCCCTCTAGTGAAATTCAGGACATTTAGTTGAAACACCTGGGGAAATTAAGAGTTTTTTCTCCTCTCCTTTGCCTATTTGCTCTTTCCTTCCCAGTTTGCTGTCTCAAATTGCCTTTCTCTGCAATTCTGCTTTCTGTGTCAGCTGACAGGAGCAGTGCCCAGCTGGAGGATCCTGCCAGGCCACCGGGGCAGCAGGGCTGTGTCCCTTCCAACACTGCTCCAGAGGCACTCCAGCAGTGGGCACTGAGCAGCAGCCCCTGCTCAGTGTCTGTAGCACCAGAGACAGAACCCCCACACACCCCAAGAGTGATCTTAAACTGCCAGGCCAACTCCCACTGGGAGCACCCTGGAGTGAAGTACTGTGCTCCCATTTGACATTTTTACTTCTGTTCTGAATTTTTGGGCTTTTATTGACCAACTCATGAGGGAAAAAGAGCAATTTGGGAGGGAAAAAGAGTCAACTGGCTGCTTTTCTTATTTTTTTAAATTTTATTTTTAAACCCCCCCAGTTATGTGAACAGTGTTAGACTGATAGCAACTAGCATAGTTAAAATACATATTTATTATCCTGATGGTGCAAATTATTTTGTATGCTTCTGCCACTACTTGCAAAGCCTTTGCTTTAATAATCAGACAACCCTACCACCCAAGGCAAAATTACTGCCTTCCATCAAACACATCTTTCACCTACTTTAGTTCAACTTTGAAATTCATTTACAGGGTAAGACCAGGATAAAGCTTTTCTCTGTTTGAAACTACAGCATAACCAACAGATTTTACCTTTTTATAATGATGCTTCAACCTCATATACCCATCTGCTGATTTAATTTTTAAGTATTATTCAGTTTTTTTTTTGTGTTTAGACCATTCTTTTGTGACTTCAAATTACTGTTACCTGCAAATATAACTAATGTGTTAATCTTCTCTACTTTCAAATCAGTCACGTGATATAAACCCACTCAAAATCATTTATATTTTCATCTACAAAAAACCTACTAGATTTTTGTACTAACAAGTTAGGGGTCTTTTTAAAATTATATTTATGTCTGTGAAAATTTTCCAATCCACCACTCAGTACTATTCTAACATTATGGTGTTTTTATATAATGAATTAATTTTCCTGTGTCTGGTAACTTACTGTAGCTTACACACTTTTGTATTTATTGGAGACATAACAAAAAAAAAAAAAAAAAGCATTTGAAATGCCAACACAAATGAAATTCAACACAGAAAACTCAGAATTCATTAATGATAAAACATGTAGTTATGAAAGACTGCACACAAGCCATTCACTCACTGAGTTACTGCAGACTGAGGGATTTATGTGAAGTAACAATACATATAAAATGATACAGCTCAGTTCAACACACCACATCTCACTGCATCAGCAGCACCTTGTGAACCAAACCTACAACCGAGCCATCTCTGTTCATTTACTCTTTCTAAAATTACCTTTTTTCTTTAGAACAGCTATCTTTGCCAATGGACAAAAGGACACTATGTGGGTAAACTTACAGTATTAATCTAGACATTAAATACCTGTTTTGGCAATAATAAATATGAACGGCCAGAATTACCCATTACAGACTGTAAACATGATTGTTTACTTAGTATGCTCTTTGCCAAATCCACCATACAAACAATTTGTGTTTCATGAAGGTCCAAGATACAATTCAGTTACTTCTTTGCAGGCTGACCAAAAGATTTTCTATTACTTTTACAGTGACCTTTTTTCTATATTATTCTAGAGTTGTGGATACATTTTTTAAAACTTCTATAGAAAATATGATTAAAACTATTATGATATGATTAAACCATATGATTAAGCTCATTAAAACCAATGATGAAAGTTTCTTTAGACAATCTAGCATCTGGATTCATTTTATGATCAAAACTTGTTTGCTCAATAAAGTTTTTTATTCATCAAAGACTCAAGTAATGAGAAATCTTTACATCTTTTAATTACACGTTCCTGATAACATCAGCCTCAATTTCTGCATAGTTGCAATTTAGAATAAAACATGTTTTAGTTAACTTTTTTTAAAGCACGGTAAAGACTTTATCAGATATTAATGGCAACCACCAACAGTCCAAACCTACTTGGATGTTTCTTATCAATAACACAAACTAGTAAGACTTGCCATCTGTAACATATGCTTCTTTTGCTTTCACAGTATTTGTATAAATGTTATACAAACTATTTAATGCGTAAATGTTTTAAACAATACCCTCAAACCTGAAATAACTTTTTTTTAAAGCAACTGCTGTTCGGATTCTACAGTCAGTGAGCTGACACTTGCAAGGTGTCACCTATCTATCTCAGAAACTGTTAATTACTGATAAAACACAGAAAGACCCTGCACTCCAGAGGTGACTTACCAGCGGTGAGGCTGCTGCTGAGCCTCTCCTCAGCCAAGCCTGGGCTCTGCTGGGCACTCCCAACCAGCTTTAGACCCTCTGTGCTGGCGGTCCTGGCCTAGCTCCCAGTGCACGGAACCCCACCTACCTCCTCATGCAATCCAGCGCCCGAATGAAGAAGTCTTTGTGCAGCTGGTGCTCGTCCCTCAGGATGGAGCACTGCTCCAGTGTCACCGACATGGATGTCCTGTCTTTGGCACTTTTGCAGCAGGTGAAGCGCACCCCGTTCAGCTTCCGGCAGATCTGAAACACAGGGCAGGCCCCAGAGGTTGGCCCTTCTCACACCAGGTGGGCTCAGCAGTCCCTACAACTCTGCACGCCCAGAAAGTGCATGCAGAGGGCTACAGTATTTCTCAAGAAGAAAGCAACTATTAAATGTTAGTACTGGTACATCCAATTCCTGAATTTGAAATAGGATTTCTGTTAGCTTAGGCTAGAAAAAACCCAGTTCCTTCACTGTTTCCTCACTTAATTTAACAACCACCTTGCTCAAGGAAACCTTAATTGTCTGAATACCTAATTGTCGCTCTAGGACACGAAAAGAAGCACTCTAGACTCAAGTTCAGTCAGATCCAAGCTGGAACCAGGAAAAGAGGCCTGGCCATTTATTTCTGTCATATATATATGTTTCTAGGAATGACCATGGATTGGAGGATGAGGTTACCACCTCTTCCATCCACACTGGTCAACAGAATAGTCTATCAAACTTTCTCCAAATCAGGAGAAAGAATGAAAACAAGAGAGACAGTTAACAAAACATGACTATGTTTACAGAAAGTGCCTGAGAAACTCTATCACAAAGTGAAAACATCAAAAGACTGCAAAAGTCAGGGCAACATCTAATGAATAAAGAGAAACCTTGATAAGTTTTAACTCACAAACATGAATGCAGCAGACTAACTTCTTGTAAACATGTGGATTCAGACACATTTGAACTTAAATATCTTTTAGTTTCCACAGGTAAACTGTTCAATATGTCACTCACAATTAATAAAGTTTAACACAAAAGACTGCCATGGATTGTCTATTTTCACTTATACTTTGAAAAAGTTGTAAGGCATAAGAGAAACATGACATTTTTGAGGATAATTTCTCCCCTTAAGAATCAATCTGTGGTTGTACCAGTCCATTAGTTTATACTTTGGATTCAAACAATATTTTAGTAGAAAAAGAAAAATTTGAAGGAGAAACGCTATGCCCAACTGTGGGTCTACCTTTCCCCAGATATAATTTGTCCTGAGAAAAGATAGCACTTTGCCTTGCTTACACCTGTCCCTGAAGAATCACAGGTGTACCAGTATGAAACCCCAAAATGTTTATGAGAATAGGGCAAGGCAATAAATTACAGCAGTAATCATCCAAAGGAACTTCCCAATTGGCTATCATGGGAAGGTTTGCAGGATGAAACTGGAACATGATTTCCATAATGTCACTTCAGCAAATAAGCATTTCTTCCTCTGTTAAGTGCATTCTGAGAAATTCTATTAAAATCAATGGCCCAGAAAATACTTTAGAGTCTTTAAGGTCTTTGTGATACCATGGTGAAGACAATCTCAAAAGTTTAATTCAGGGAATCAATTAAGGGAATCTTACTTAGAACCTGAAGAGGTAGAAGGTAGTGAAGGAGAACCTATGAGTGTTTCTTCCATCCTATAATTCAAAATTTTAAAAGTGAAATCTGTTTAAAAATTTGCGCAGTTGCACTGGGACTTAAATAAAGTACTATACAATAATTTTCTTATATAATGCTGTGAAAGAAGTTAACTGTTTAATTGAAGAGATTAATTCTCTTTACAATAGTGTCTTTGGAAGTCCATGAGTCATGGGGGCTATTCAACGTGAATGAATCACTAAAAAAATTAAAAAGTTAAAAAATCATTAAAAAATATAGTCATAGAAAATCCCAGGTAATTATTCTGGATGAGTGATGGGCTCTGATGTAGGGAAGACAAAGGAAGAGAAGAAATAGATTTAACTTCTATTAGATTTATTCTTACAGTCCAATTACATCAGGGATTACATGTAGGTACAGATACATACGTGGAATCTCATACACCTACTGCAATAAAAAAGTGATATCGCACTGACAAAGTTATATTCTTACATCCTTTTCCAGAAATAAATGGCACATAACATAACAGTTTGTAGATTAATGGAACCAGAAATACACATTTCAGAAAGTTAAAGTAAGGGAACCTAAAGAGAAATAGAATTCAGTGAAGGAAAAACGTGAAACACTTTGTTATATCCAAAGAATGCTTTCTACCCATGCTATTATTTTCAGAGAACCACGAATAGATGGTAACATACAATTTTCTATACCCAAAGATTTAGCACATTCTGGCATATTCTTTGTAACTCATTTTATACTGTATCTTTTACTTTTTTAAAAGCAATGTTTCATAGTAACTGCAGGACTGGTACTGCAAGAAAAACTTACATTTTTCTTACAAAGGATTTATACGGCAATAGCATGTGATAATATTTATAAACCACATGGCAAAATGTTATTACTAATATGAAAGTTACAGCAGTGTTATTAATACAAAGACATAGTTAAGACTGTCTTTTCCCTGGTGTTAATAAAAAGTCATGGAAAATATTATTAATAATTTTGTATCAAATATTTATTTGCCATGAAGGGTATATACATTGGAGTCTCCCAAAACACAAAGTCTTGCTTCACTTTCAGTAGATAACAAAAACTCTCTGCTAGTATAAGGGGGCAGGGATACCAAGGGTACTTTTCTAAGTATAAGACAACTACCTGGCTGAATTTTACATTCCTGAAAAGCATGAGCTCTTTATAAACATCTAAGAGTTGTTTTCCTGGCCTTTTTTTTTTTTAATATGTACATGCAAACCCCACAAAATTGGGAAACCGAAAGGAATTATGGGAAAAAAGCAAAGTAAGTATTAATCATTGTTAGATAAGCAATTTTCTTTGTGTTCTCCCTGTGTCTGATTGTCTGTCCTTTGCATGTATTTTGCAACAGTTATTTGTGAAATTAATTTAATTACAGAAAATCAAAAGTTGAATGCAGCAATAGTAATAAAAAGCCAGAGCAAGCAATCATGTCCCATATCATACCTCAAGGACACTAAGAAAAAAAAAAATATTTGGAGTAATTTTATATAATCAAAGAATGGATATGAACGAAGTTGCTTGAATTCTGCAGGTTCTACCAGTTTAAAAAGTGAGAAAAAGAAACTGTCTGCAATTTAAGTGGAGGAAGAAGAGATACATTTATGAGTGGAATGAGTGACTATGAGAATGGGTATGTTAGAAAACCATTTCGGCACATCTGCCTACTTTAACCAGTGAGTTCTCCAATCATATTCCTAAAATCCTTAATGCACTTACAATATCAGCAGGCTTATGAAAATTAGTTCATCATTAGTTCATTAATTTCTTTGAAACAAGAGAGCTTACCGTTGCAGCCAGCCACATGATTTCTACATTCTTTCTCTTTTTGGCCTGGATATTTTGATGAAGACTTTCTAGCAATCCCTTTAAATCATTTTGTTCTTGAAAATGTGGTAGACCTTGAAAAAAAGGATGATAAAGTTGCTCATTATGATAAGGCTGGTGATATGGTTGTCCTGACTAAAGAATGCTCGTGGTGAAGAACAGGTCTATTATTTACAGCCTTGTTTGAGGACACAGGATGGAAATTACCAGCTAAATATTTAAGGAATAAGCAAACCTTATGTCTTTCTGAGTATTGGGTCATCCTCCCTAAGATCTTCATGTGGAAAATTAAAGTGTCTTCAACCTTTATCTTATAAATAGATGGTGAAAAACAAAATCAAATCTCTGCTGTAGTTCTCTTCATCAGCTATTACAGGTATTCGGTGGAAATCAGAAAAAAACCCAAAAAACCTGAGTGTATTACAACCTGCTTTGATGGGATGATTTATTTTATTTTAAAGTCAAAAATTTTGGTTTTGTTTTCAAATTGAAACATCTCATTTTTACTTTGAAATGTGCCTTAGTTTTTTATATAATGTAACATAAGGTTAAACAGCGCTAAGTATCCCCTCTAAAGTGTAACAAAGTGTATTTCTCAGTCTGAAATTAAATGGGGCCTTATTTTGAAGTAGAAAATAATTTCAGGTTTAGTTAACATCCAAAATTTTACCTGCTTCTTCTGAGTATGGCATCTAAGCTGAAGTTTAATTTATCCTACATCTCTATCAAAAATTCAAGAATAGGCAATTTAATTTCCTCCTCTGTTTCATATGTATATATAGGAGGGTTTTTTCTAATGTTACTTTTATCTTCACTACTTTTTAAAATCAGTAGAAACAATCAGAATCTGTTTTCTGAAATGATTTCTTCTCATGGTGGTCAAGTAAAAAGAAGTTTAATTACAGTTACCACCAAAAAAAGAAAAGGCTCAGAATCAACTGAAACAAAGTAAAACTAAATTGAAACATGGATACAGTTTCTTCAAGCAGAGAAAGTAAATTGTCCATCCAGTGAGGGAAAAAACCCAACAATCCAGGCCCCACCAAAGCCCAAAGACTTACACTCAGTTGACAGAATAAAAATGAGAGAAGTATTAATGACGGTCAATATCCATTCTCCTAACCTGATCCAAGATGGAATGATCCCTCTTATCAATAGGCTTTTACCTTTTACATCTAATAAATTCTGTAGTTTCCCTTTTCCATGATTAATAGTAAGAAGTAATTCAAATATATTCAAAAAGATCTAAGTTGCTTTNTGGATACAGTTTCTTCAAGCAGAGGAAGTAAATTGTCCCTCCAGTGAGGGAAAAAAACCCAACAACCCAGGCCCCAAACCGAAGCCCAGAGGCTTACATTCGGTTGACAGAATAAAAATGAGAGAAGTATTAATGACGGTCAATATCCATTCTCCTAACCTGATCCAAGATGGAATGATCCCTCTTATCAATAGGCTTTTACCTTTTACATCTAATAAATTCTGTAGTTTCCCTTTTCCATGATTAATAGTAAGAAGTAATTCAAATATATTCAAAAAGATCTAAGTTGCTTTATTCATACTGTGCTGTCTAAAAAACCCCAAACAAATAAACAAAAAAACAAAAAAGAGGGAGGAAAAATTACACCCAAACTAGTTTTGCAATAATCTTAATTGTTTTAACTGTGTACAAGTCCTGATTGTACACTTAGATTATGCAGAGCACATAAAAACACATCACAATCTGCTAGACTATTACACTTATGGCTGCATCTGTTCCTTTAAAACACAAAGCACAAAATGACAAAGATGCTTTGAGATTATGTAAATGTAACACTAAGCACTTTTTTTGCTTCCAGGCAGCTTTCCTTTGGTTCACAGCAGAAAATGCAACATCTTAGAGGAGTGACTTCACCACAGGTAAAGCAAGAGTCTCCTAATTTATTGTACTGCCCAAAGAGTTGCACCTTGACTGGAAATGATCAATTGCTTTAACTCCTTGGGTCCCCCACAGTATGAAACCATCAAATCAGGCTCATAGATTATACGGGGGAGGAGCCTGGAAGGACCAAACAGCCTTTTTGTTTTCAGTTAATTATGTTCTACTGAACAACAATATTACACATTTGGACCCTTAATATCCTTAGCTTTTCTATAAAAGCAGTACCATTTGGGTGCCTCCACCAGAGCTATATTTGGTCAGCATTTTTGCTAGGAATCTTTCTGGGAACACACTCTTCTTTTCAGTTTCTGATAAAAGAATTTAAGAGATTAAGAAACAGGTGAGTGATGGAGTGTATGTTGATCTTAAAGGAGATAGAAAGTCAGTGTTTGCTTAGTTACAAGCAAGAATATTTTTGGCAAGGGGAAATACAGACAGGAGAGGAAAACTAATAGCAAAGGTGGCAATACCTTTCTGGAGTGGAAAATTGAATTCTTTGAAAGGGAATATATGAATGAAGCATCAGGTGAGGGAGGCTGCCAAGGGTGGATGCAACAGCCTGGCAAACAGGGCTGTGAGTCCTCAAATTCTGTTGGGCTTTATGAGCACTTTTGGAACTAAGAGCTTTGGGAACAGGCTCCTGCTTTCATTTTGTAGCACAGATTTGGTGCTACAGGAAATTATCTGGAAAGGTGGGAAAAAACTATCAAAGAGCCATCAACACTGAATGCCTCTCACTTGGCTACAGCACCGGGGCTGCTGCCAGCTCTGTCTGGAGGTTTGTCCTCCAGAGGTGGGGGAACAGGGGAGGGATTAAAGTCCTCCCCCAAATGAACAAGTTTGAGAGCCTCACTTTTTTTTGCAGAGGGCTGGTTTAAAATGCACATTCCTCCAAGCAAAAAGAGTAATTCTGTATAATGGCAGGGAGCTACTGGGAACAACAGGTGCTTTGTGTTCTGTAAAAATTTGTATAAAGAACAGACTCATATCTTAAAAGCAGAGAAAAAAGAAAGGGGGTTGTAATAACCAGAAAAGAGATGATGAACTAGACAGGATTAGTTCTTAAAAGCCTGCACAATCTGGAAGAAGTCCAGAACCTGTGTGGCTCACTAAAAATCCTGCAGGAAGCCAGTACAAGTTTAAATTCTGGTATTTAAAAGGAGCCGATACTATCTGCATGCAAATTTTTGCTTTTATATAATCAAATCCATTTATGAGGCAGCAGATCTACCTTAGTCCTAACTCTAGACGAGGTTAGTTTTTTGAGGATATTTTCTCGGCAAGATTCCCCTAAATTAATTACCCAACTTGTTGTATGAGTTTCTCTGTAGACATCCTAGAAATACTAGGTCTGTGGGTGGATGGATGGGCATCCTGCCCACCTTTTAGGAACAGAGCTTTTGTTTCTGTCAAAATTATTAACAAATTAAAATCATCCTGATATAAAAGATAAACATGTATTCGTACACAGTGACATATCAAAGCTTTACACAGGATTTAAAAATCAGGCTGTTAAATCTGCAACAGTTGGGACTGTAGTTTGGGCATTAAAACTACTTTAACAGGGTTAGATTGATGCAAATGTCTTTTCAGTCCTTGCTTTCGATAATCAGAATAACAGCATAGTAATGTTTATGATATGGAATTTCTATAAAATTGGAAAACAGGCCCTAGTCTCATGAAACCTTGTTATTCATGTCATGATGATGTGGCTCATTGCTTGTATTTGCATCTGCACATTTCTCAGTGGTTCACCAAACCTCGATACATTTTCAGAATAAGAACAGAGGGAGTGACTGGAACTGATAAAATCTCCCACTGAGTATTTCTGTCCAAATACAGTAGATACAGACTGTCCTCTACTTGAAATATTAAGAAACTTATCATTTTAATAACTTAAAATAGCTTTTCAGTTCATCATTACCCTGTTTCATTCTCTATGTAGTTTCTGCTGTGGCATTGGGCCTAAAATCACTCTTGACAGCAGCAGGGCTGTGTACAGATACAAAATGTTTAAATTTATGGAACAAGTTATGGGATTCTGCTAATATTACTGTCTTATAACCTTTTACTCATCAAAACTTTTCAAAGCCATATGGATATTGCATTGTTTTGTACTCACAATCAGGAGGCATTTTTTCCGTAAATAACTTGTAATATTCTTTGAGAAGTTCTAAGTTTTCCTGGTTAATGTTTTCCTGCAAAGTAGTATCTCCAAACCTATGAAAATGTACAATAAATTATGAAAAAAACCCAAATCCACAAACCAAAACAAAGATAAATTATCCTTCACCATTATCTTTGCATAAAGAAATAACTTTGATTTACTTGTTTTTTAGTGCCAAATGTATTAGATTTTGTCAAACATGCAGTGGTTAAGTTCTTGTGTGCTTTGGAACCAATTTTTGGAAATGAGATCATCACGAATGGATAATTCTTCCAAAAATTTATTAACAAAACAATCAATTTACAAACCTGCAATAAGGCACTTATTCTTTTTGCCCTCACAAATCCTGAATAAATGAAAAGGCATTTTGGGGGGATTCCAGATGGGACTATAGGTAGAGAACACCAACTCCTCCATCTCTTAGTGCTGCTGTTGCCTAAGTATATTAATTTCTACAAGAGCTGGGTAATATTGAAATGACACAAGATGGAAGAGAAGCTTATCTACAAACTAACTATAGCTATATAAACAAATATCTTTCTCTCTAAGACCAAGATTTCTACAATAGCCATGTTTCACATGCCAAAAAAATAAATCTCATGGTACCTCTCATGGTACTACAGGAGATACGATTGTAAAGACAGGAATGTCCCCTGGGCAGTTAGGGCCAAGTTTTTAAAATTCATCTTTAGAATAGCTTTGAAATGGAAATGGAGGAGTGAAGAAAAAAGGCATGGACAGGTAAGTGAGAAACCCAGGTAGAGAAAAGGGGACACAAATCAGAAGATATCAAATATACTGCTACATTGTGTAAAAGTGAAGCAAATATTTAAATGGACCAAAGAGAGAGAAGACTTAGCTACTTCCTCAGTAGCCATTGCTGCACTGTCAAATGAGAATGTTTCCTTTAAATCAGAAAAAATCTCAAGTGTATTCTATCATAAAACAACAAAAAAGATGTGTTTATCTAATAGAGTAACATTTCCTAGGAATTTGCCACAAAAATGTTTTTCTATTCTCATATTCTTAATCCCACAAAAGCCCCCATATTTTTAACCAAAAATCATGTGCAGTTTTCAGTCTCAAAAAGAAATATGCAACTTTAGGAGTTAAGCAATATTTTTAATTAAGAAAAAAGCAGACTGTAACTGCATGCAGAAAAGCTGCTTCTGCATTGAATTGATGTGCTTTGTAGATATTAGTACATATGCATATTTATAGATATGTGGGTATTATTTTTTATCTCATGGCTTTCTTCGTGCACAATGTAAAATGACCACTGTGAACAATACTTCTTGCCACTTTACCTGCAAGCCAGGCATTTTTCCATGCCAACTACTCTACAAGTCCCCATGTAATCAGGCTATTCCTAAACCTTGTCAAATCTTTCTTCAGAACATTTGTAACACTCAACCCCTCCTGCCTATTCCAACCATGTAAGCTCTCACCAGCTTGCTTCTTGGTTACCACATACTGCCTTATCTCTTATTTTGGAAAACGAGATGTGCCCCACTCATAACTGTCATGACTGATTTTGTTGCTGTTGCACATTTTAACTTTGGCCATATCACTCCTCTCAGCGCTTTCCTCTTTTTATAGCATCAAGAATAAGCTGTTTTCATTTTCAAGAAGTTCCCATGTTCTCTAACCAAGTACCCAACTCTTTTACCAGTAAAATGACAGTTTTTACTGTCTTTTGATTCAGTCTATGTCTGCCATTTCAATTTTCTGCCGAAATTTCCTCACATACCACCACTCAACTTGGAAAAGTGTCTGATAAACATCCACAAACATACCTGATGGCATTCTTTAGTAGTCTCCTTTAACAGACTGATTTTACTTGGCTGTTTGCAAAGAGCAGGAGGTGAAACTCCTGGGGTGCTTAACTTCTTGCCTATTGTGCAGGTTAAGGATTTTGACTGTCTCCCTCTATTTCTCCAGCTATACTTTTGCTTTTGAGCTTACAGCAAATGTGACCTAAAGATAAGTATTATGTATTTTGGATGCTCTGTTAATAAAAGCAGCTAAAAAAAAATAAAGTTTAAAAAAAGTAGTTGTGTTGACATCTTGACTTCTACCTTGAGTTTTAGCACTGCACAAACGTGGTAATTTAACATGACCAACAGATACCCTTCTCTTGGAAGAGAAAATTAATACATTGGTGAAAATTTGACTATTATTATACTAATTAATTAGTTTCCAGCAATCTGTTGCAGAGGAGTAATAATAACACATCAGAATTTCATCAGCCTTCATGTTTCTACACGCATACTACTAATGCATTACCTATTATTAACTACCACTCCACAACCTTGGAAAAAAGCCCTAAAAAACTGAGAAAATTTATCTAGCTTATGACTTATCCAGACTCTTCAACCCCACCTTTAAGATATAAGATTTTTGACTTTTGAGACTCTTGTTTGAGAATTTCAGAGTACTGTATACAAACAAAATTCTGTATCTGTGAAACAGAAATGCATTTTGCCTCTGTATCAAGAGAAATGTTGTGCAGACTCTATGAAGCCCTGCTTATGGTCCTATCTTCATTTGGACTTTTTCATTGTTCTGCATTGCTTCATAGCTTGTGTTTATTTCCTTTAATACCTTTTAAAATACACACTGAGTCAATATGAGATGGTGCAAGAGCAAATAACAGAAAAGATTTATTTCTAATCCTGAGAGATATCCTGTATCAGCATGGAGTACTTGGACAGAAAATGAAACATGACTTTTTCTTACCTCTCTGCCAGTGTTTGCTGTTCATTGATTCCAACATTAAAGAGCACTGGATACATGCGAAGCAGCTTTCCTTCTTTAATCTCTTGTGGCAGCAGCTCAAACATCTTTGCTGGAAGCTGAACCTCTATAATGTAATGTTCACTAGGAAAAATAAAAACAAGAATAAGGATGGCGTTCTTGATTGGTTTGCTTAAAATTATCTTCCTAAATTATAGAGAATGTGTAGACTTATAAATCCCTTCCTTTTTCCCTCAACTGAACCATAAAAAGGGATGATTCAGCTTGCTTGTTTGAAGAGCATAACCAAGCTATATGAAGAAAGGCAGGTATAGCTGTATATAAACATACACTAACTTCTTTACTGAAGTGAAAATAGGACTAAGGATAAATGCAGCAAAAAAGTCTTCTGCTACCAAAATATCAATGAGAATACCTCAACTCTTAAAATGCATCTTGCTGAGTTACAAAAACCACTTCCTTCCAAAGTCACAACTTGATCTGGTATCGACTCAAAAAGTAATATGAGTAAAAACCTTTCACAAAAACCCAAAGTAAAACTCCCATTTTCTTCGGTGGCTGGATTTTCTCCCTTGGGGGTAGAAAGCATCACCAATAACAAAATTGTCTCTGTGAAGATAATAATTGAAGGCTCATTACACAAACGTGAATCATGTTTTAGGAGAAGGGATATGATATATAGCAGTTCTGGGCTTATATTTGTGTTTGGTCTGACTTTATGAAAAATGTGCGACTTTGGCTGCCAGGCCAAATTCTGATCACATGGAAGCCCCAAGGTGGATTTCACCTGCCTCTGAGAACTGATGCCTGACCCCACAACAGAAACAATGGGATGCTGTTCACTTAGCTTTTATTAGCTTTCTTTTCATTGTTACAACAATCAGTCTAATCAAAAAAGAACAGACTAGAAGCAAATCCATTTGTTTCCAGGATCTGGCATTTTAAACAGAGAGGGCTGACTGATAATGGAGGCTGAAATTTTCGCTCCTGCAGAGAACATTTGGAATACGACACCACCAACAAGGGGTATTACAGCAACAGGAGGAAAGGAAGATCTATCCTGCCTACAGAAGCCAGGCCAAGGAAGTCACACAAGTTTTGTATGTAAATTTAAGATGGACAATTGTTTGCACCTATTTAAATAATCATGAAGTCACTCCAGCTCCTATTTAATCAATCATGTACTTGCTAGAGAATAAAAATGCCATCTGGATTACCCACATGGAGAATTTGGGTGAGAAAAGACAAAACCTCAAAGAAAAAGGTCAGTTTCTGCAGTAGCAAGCTTGACGGACAAGTGGCACCAGCTCAAGTGTTTGGATAAATAGGTTCCAGGTGGAAGAGCCAGTCGTCATGTTTAAACTGTATCCTGCTCATATATCTGAGAACAAAGTAAAATGGATCCAGTGCAGACCTGTGACTGCAATATAATTGCACGCAGCAAGGACAGCAGCATCTGCCTAGTACAGGCTAGAACTGGCATGCAATCTTTAAGCAAATGCCAGATGTTCCCCACTGAGAGGGAGTATCACTCCTGAATGGAGAATACATGTCTCAGGCAGGTGGGAGGAAAAACAAAATAGTTCTACTTCCCAGGTAATTTTGTGTTTTGTTTAATTAATTCACCCATGTGAAAGCAATAGGGAGTTAGCAAAAAGGATAGTAAAGAATGTGGTTCCCATGACCTCTGCATAGCAGCATTCTCAGCCTGCCTGAGAGCCCTCCTGGCTGCTGTCAAGTGCTACCAGAACAGTCCTGTGATGGAGAGCTTTGATGAGCTTGAGAAGAAATGTTGGTTTAGTCTAATTCAAAGAGCATACGCTATGGAACCAAAATGCCACCAAATCACTGCATTTTCACATTTCACTACTCCCAAAATCACTACAAATCTCTGTGTGTGAAAGAACATTGAGAAATGCTGACCTTAAGCCATGATAAATTAGCATCAGAACGATTTCAGACTTTCCCCTTGTCTTTTTTTTCTGCTTCAAAACACTTTCGAAGTTGTAGAGATAATCCTTGGTAACTTTAATAAGTCTGTTACCAATTGCACAATGAAAACAATGCATTTCTGACTATGGAAGGAAAAGACTATAAAGCTATGACAGAGCTGTCTAGAAAGTCCAGGAATAGTACTGAAGTCAGGTGAAGAAAAAAAGGAAACTATTCAAGGTACTGAAATACAGAGGACTTGTTTGACATCAGTTTACCAAAGATCTTACAGGTCTATAATTCTACTTAAACAAGAAAAAGTAAGACAACAGTAAATTTTATTGTCATATGCTTTCTCTCTTTTATGGCTCGATTAAATGCAGAGATATCAGGTGATTTTGGCAGGGGATAGAGTAGGTGGGTACAACACTTTCCAATGAGACAGAAAAATCAGTCCATAATTTTTAACATGTAATGACCTTTCAGGAAAACAGAGTGGAGAAATCAAGTATGTGTTTTAAGAGACTAAATAATAAATCTTTATTTAAGAAGAGATCAAATAAATTTAGGTCTTAAATATTTAAAAGTATATGACCTTCCTAAACAGGACTGCTTAAAAATATCCCTCTCTAACTTTCTTTGCATTATTCTCTAATATTTGTTATCATCACATATGAAGATAGACAAACACTTGCAGTCCTGTTAGAAGGCTTCTAGAAAGTACCCCCCACTCATGGGTCATTAAGCCATGAGAAAGTGTCCAAAGGAGGGTTATGAGGATGGTGAAGGGCCTTGAGGGGGGAGTGGCTGAGGTCACTTGGTCTGTCCAGCCTGGAGGAGACTGAGGGGAGAGCTCATTGCAATTATAACTTCATCAGGAGGGGAAGCAGAGGGGCAGGCACTGAAATTTTCTCTGTGGTGACCAGTGACAGGACCCAAGGGAATTGCATGAAGTTGTGTCAGGGGAGGTTTAGGCTGGATATCAGGAAAAGGTTCTTCAGTCAAAGAGTGGTTGAGCAGGCTGAACAAGCTCGCCAGGGAAGTGTCACAGCACCAAGCCTGACAGAGTTCAAGAAGCATTTGAACAAAGCTCTCAGGCACCAGGTGTGATTCTTGGTGTGTCCTGTGCAGGGCCAGGAGTTGGACTTGATGATGCTTTTGGGTCCCTTCCAACTCAAAATGTTCTGTGATTCTGGAAAGAATGTTCAAAAAGTGCATGTTTTGGCCTCTAATAAAAGAACGTGAGTTCTTGAATAAAACTTCACCTCCCCTGGGTGGCTGGTATCAGCCACCCACACCAGCAGGTCAGTGCATTGCTAGACAGTGCCACACACTTTGGATTGATTTGTTTGTGCACACAGAATCTCAGACTTAAGCACTTCCCTAGAAAAAACAATTACAGGGGAATATGCTGACTCTTCAAGATAAGAATTTGTAGCTTGATTTTCTGTCTTGCATTTTTACAGTCTTTTACTCTCATTTATCGAGCCACACCATGTAACAACCAAACTGATCTAAAAATTGAGGGTTTCTTAAACAATTGTTAGAAAATAACTGGGTTTTTCACCATCTTCTGATTGACTTCCAATGCTGTCTGATAGGAGCAGTCTCATCACAGCTCTAAGAGGAATGGGACTCCTCCACATAAGCCTTAGAGATTTTATTTTTTTTCTGATACCAATCCCACACAGTGAATACCTGCCAGAGAACACAGTACAGCAATCATGGGCCATAGCTTTTCTTCCTAAACTCTGACTGCCTGAGGCAGCTGAAAGCTCAGGTCTCCAAATCCAGGACCTCCTGGTGTGACAGTTCAGTGTACCACAGTAATGGTAGCAAGCCAGTAAATGGAGATGCTGGATTGTTCAGGATTTTTGGCTACTGTGATTTACAAAGGATGTATTCCTTCTGTTTTATCCACACATCATAATTATTCTTAATTATTCACAATGTGTTGCCTATCATACTCCAGCCTTCCTGCTATTTATTTCAATCCTTTCTCAGAAGGCCCAGACGATGAGAGTGAATCATCCAGAATAATTAAGTAAATCAGTGGTGAAAGCCCCCTTCAGAGGAAACATATATTTTCTAAAAGTTGCTGCTTTTAGCTGAATTTAATTTACAGTCATCTTAAGAATAATGATACTATTAAGGAAGTGATTTCTGCAAAAGTAAAAACATTTGGAACTTCAGACTAGAATAATAATAAAGATGAAAAATCCATTCCAATCTTTTTAACCCTCAAATAGCCAAAATTAATGGAGTATTGCAGTTTACACCCTGATAGCCAGCAGTGCTTATGTGAGATTCATAAAGTGTAAGTGGCTTCGTGTAAGGATTTCTAAGGTTGTGTATGTGCTGTGTGATTTTCAGCAGCTAAGAAAGGCTTCGGTTTTTAAACGTGACCACTAAAGTTTTGGCATCTGAGTTTTTCAGTTTCCATCTTAAAAATGATCAAGGCCTAACTCTTGGAATTGCAATTTCCTTTGTCACACTGAAATACAAATTCTGGACATTGGAAACCGAAGTTTCTCAGTTAGAGGCAACATTTGTAAATAATGACCTTGTCCTAGGATTCAGTATCTGTATATGAATAATGCACCAGCAGCTCTGTGCAACACATTGTTCTGATTAATTCTTATTAGTAACTGGTACTTTTAGCTTTTTATCAGGAGAGTTACCCAGAGCTTATTAGCCTTCAAAATCCCTAGTACCTTACCTTCTGAAAAGTAAAACTACTACACTTCCCATAAAATAGAATTCAGCAACAAGAAAACCATTAGCTGGGTTTCATGTGCTACAGATTGAAACTGTAGCTTTATTTCCTGGACTCCAGGAAACAAAGTTCTTACCGCCTTCCAGTTATAATAGGCAAAAAATCTTCTGATTTGGCTTCAATGACTTTAAACATTACTTTCTGCAAATCTGAAATGCCCACAGCCATGTCTTCCAGCATCCCTGCTTCTTCACCTACATGAAAAGATTAAAGAGGTTATTAACAGAGTTGGCAGATCAGTCACTGTATAGGTTATAGTAAAGCAATACAAGGATTATATTTTCCAGTCTGTGCATCTAAAAATCACAGTCCTAAATCCACATTAAAGTAACCTACATAAAACCAGACTGATTTCTAGAACTGCTGACAATTCTGTGGCCTAAATGGTAACTATGAGTATTAGGCAACTCTGAAAATCAGCCTGCTCTATATAGGCATAGAATAACCTCAGAAAAGCCATTTTTTTCTATTCTGAAAATGTTTAAAAGGCTGTCCTGCTGATGGAGGACAAAGGTTTTGAGAACAACAACAATGAGCATCATGTAAAATGGAGAAGACAGCAATCTCCAAGTGAGCAACTGCATTAAAGTACTGCACAAATGCTAAATTCCTCTGCTTTGGTCAAAATCTCTGATTTGGGGAACAATTCCAATAGATTTAGTTCAAAATTTTAAGCATAAGGCAATTTCTCCCTCCAAATGTCCTTTTTAATACCTATCAAATAATGGCATCTGTAACAAACTAGGAATTAAACAGTTTTCAGGCTATCTTCATATTATTAGCACCAGTGATCAGGGCTGAGGGTGATAGAGGCAGTAACTGTTTAAATCTGCTGTTTGGATTAGCTATATAAACCTGGTATTTTGGGTCAGGTCTGCATGGAACAATTAGCAGGTCATGTTCTCAGAAGAACTCAGAATAAAATAAATCAATAATTTTTACTGCAGAACTGACAACACAGTATCAATGACTTCAGCTGTGCTATTATGTGCAAGTCCACTGTCTCACAAGGATCATATTTGATTCAACAAGCCAAATTACTGGAAACAGAGCAGAGGTTAAAATAATGACTTCCTGGGTAAACTTCTGGGCTGGGTACATAAGGAACTTTGTCTAAGAAAAATACTTACTATATGTACTAAGGAGTCCTTCATATTGCACAAGCAATCCAACAGTATGAAGCTGTTGTAAAAATCCTTGATCGTGTAAACCTGTGTGCAACTTGATAATGAATCCACAGACCAATCCAGCAAGCTATAATTAAAACACATGCAATTAATATTACATGACGAATAGTTGAAATAAGGCTTGCTATCATTATACTCAACAGAGGTAACATCTAGGTATTTGAGAAAACAGCATAGATATTTCTGTTTAGTGAGTATATACATGATTTCATAATAATATATTACTGATGATTTTTTTTTTTTGGTGTATAAAGTAGTGAAATGTTCCCTTAATTTGTATTAGATAAGCTTAATTTGTTTTGTGGCATTGTGTGTTATTTACACTTACATAAATCAGACCAGAACCTCATTTGCCAGGCTTTAAACATATAAGACTGAATTATGATGGATTTGAAAGTGGTTCAACATCTAATTCAACTGAATCTCCTTGGCAGTTGCAACATATAATTTAAAAGGAGAAATTAAATGAAATATTTAGAGAAAAAACTTTCTGAAAAAACATGATCTACAAGAGAAGACATAAAGAGCTTATTTACCAAGGGAAGACAGTTCTGAAGAGAGACATGCTAATAGTCTTCACACACTTAAAATACTGCTACAAACTGAAAAAAAATAATCTGCTCTCTATTTGCAAGGTGACCAGGAGAAAAATATCCCTAGCTTGGATGCTGCCTAGCCAGTGCCTAGTGAGGCCACATCCGGAGTGCTGTGTTCAATTCTGGGCTCCTTAGGACAAGAAAGACAAGGAGCTACTGGAGAGAGTCCAGAGGAAGGACACAAAGATGAAGAGGGGTCTGGAGCATCTCTCTTACGAGGAGGGACTGCAGGAGCTGGGCCTGTTCAGTCTGGAGGAGACTGAGAGGGGAATCTCATTAATGCACATAAATATTACAAAGGTGGGGGCCAAGAGTTTGGTATCAGACTCTTTTCAGTGGTCTCCAGCAACAGGATGAGAAGCAAAGGCCATAAACTAAAACATAAGATGTTCAACCTCACTGTAAGGAAGAACTTCTTTACACTGAGGATGGCAGAGCACTGGAATAGGCTGACCAAGGAGGTTGTGGAGTCTTCCTCTCTGGAGACATTTCAACCCCACCTGGATGTACTCCTATGCCACCTGCTGTAGGTGCCTTTGCCTTGGCAGGAGGGTTGGATTGGATGATCTCCAGAGGTCCCTTCCAACCCTAACAATTCTGTGAATCTGTGATTTTGAGTACCAGCAAGACATATTCGAAGCTAGACTTGAGAACTATATAATCTAGGAAGTCTAAAAATAGATTTCTGGATCTTTCTTTGTGCAAAGGTGAGATTAGGCAACTTTTCCAGTCCATTGCAAACTTGCTTCTCTGCCTCAGTGATAAAAGTACTATGGATTTCTATTTACTATTTATTTTCCTATCACATTATAAAATATTTAGGTGAATATCATGGAAAATAAATTAAAAAGTTGTGTCAAATTGGAAAAAGAAAAAAAAAAACCAACAAAAAAGCAAACCACAAACACTGGCATGAACAGTATGCTTATAATTACAGCAACAGAAGGAAGTAAGTGACACAAGACAACCTACTGCTTGGCTAAAGACGATGTCTCTTCTTAGGGTCAGCATCAAACACTGAGGCAAACCACAGGCAAGTTCCTGGAGCAGGACAAACGTCATGGATTGCTTGGCCCTGGTCACCACCTCTCCCATGCAGTCCTTCAGTGTAATCACCAGCGGGTACAGCTGTTCATACCAGTCACCTAGAACAAGACAGGTCATCCATTCCAAAGTGGAAACTTGCAGTGAAAAATCCTTTTCCACGAGGAAGGACAGCTGCAGCAGCTGTGTACATCACCCTACCCTTTAAAACGACCCTGCAGCTCTCCCCAGACCGTTGTGGGACCAGAAATGCCACTGGAGAACATGCTTGTGAGTAGAACTCCATCCTATCACTGGGACTGGGGTTAAATCCCTGGCCTGAATCCAACTGCACCATGAAACAATGGCCTTTTTTAACAGTCCCCACATGCCTGTAAAACTTGTAAGTGTCACAAACAGAGCATACAGGGAAATAGATAAAACCTCATTTAGCACAAGATAAACTTAGAAGACATGACGATCTCCTGTTCTTTCCAGAACTTACAACTGGCTACATAAGCAATGAAGTAGCATCAAAAACCCAAAACTAGGGAGAAACACCCTATATTTAAGAAAAAGTAGGTGCTGGAGGGCAAAACACGATAACAAATAGGTATCTGGAAGGGCATTACCTGCTTAATGTACAGGCTGGAAATATAATAAGCTCCAGATCATATCCCTTTTTTTTTTTTTTTTTTTAATCTTTTCTCTATATTGTTCTCTTTAAATATTTAAAGATATTGAACTCATTTTTTAGCTACTTCTATCAGAGAGATTTAGAACTATTTTGAAACATGTTTTGCTCTGTTAAAATACATGCTAGAATATCAGAAAAAACAAACTAGTGGAATGCTTGAAAAATGGGATTCCTTAATGCATTACAAATTAAACAGTGACAACTAGGAATGGAGGAAAATCAGAACAGCTTACATAAACTTGCCCAATTATCCCAGCTGTTCCTGAATTTTACAGGATTTAATAAAATCAGACCTGCATTGTAGTTGCATATGGCTTTGCCTACCCCCTAAGTTGAACAAATAGTAAAAACAAACAAATAAATCCCCCTCCTTCAGAATCCACATCTCACTTTCATTGTATAGTTTAAAATTAGGTAAATCAACACTCCAGAAGAATCTATATAACAGTTGGGAATGCAACTGACTTAATACAGTCCATCATTGGATCACCTTTTCTGTAGATTAGTGTAATTAAGAATCAATGATAACTAAAATCTGTTGTAATTAGGTGCAAGACAGCAGCATGTTGTTTCAGGTAACATTGTGAGTCAGGCCAGAGAAAACTCATTAGTACTGAGGAAGTTCTTTAGGCAGGAAGACACAGCTGCCTGTTGCCAGTCAATTTGGCTGAGCTCCAGAAAAACACATAAATTAATAAAACTGTAGCCAAGAAGACTGGAGAAAACTTTGAAAGCTGGGAGAAACTACAAAAAGTATGGAGCAGGAAAGGGGAACAAGGACAGGGCAGGCACAGAGAACAACCTGAGTTCCTCTGTTATCTTTGTGGTCAGACAACACGTGTTTTAACACAGTCATACATATTTAAACATGAGTAATACAGACTGGGGAAGCATTCCCTGGAAAACAGCAGCTCTGAAGTGAGTGTCATCCTGACAAAACAGATCACAAGCCACCCCCAGGTACAAGCTCCAGCAAAAGGAGGTGATTTTAGACATGCCATTGACTAACAGAGCGATGACACACCATGTGCCAAGGTCTGGTGTACACGTTTTAAAGAGACTGCTGGAGAAACAGAGAGCTTGCAGAGCAGAGCTACCAAGATTTAGAGTTTAATCTCCTTAAGCTGATGAAAAAGGCTGAGCAGTAACTTGATATCTGCTCTTCATGAGGAGAAAATAACAAGGACTAACAGGGGTGTTTATTCTAGGGAATAAAATCAAAAGAACAACCAGAGGCTGCTGCAAAACACAGATGAACTTAGAAATAAGGTAGATAAAAAGTTGTGATGTACTGGAAGTCAGAGTAGACAGACCAGGCAATCTAAACTCTCTTTTCAATTCAAATTACAGTCATTTATTAATTTAATCAATAAACATATGCTGAAGAAAGCAACTGCAGCAAAATAAGCTCGAAAGATATCATGCACACTGAACCAATAAGCAGGGCCTGTATGGGGTAAGAATAGAGCTTGTTGGAGGCTTCTTACTTGAGCAAATAATGGAAAAGATCATACTTGACCATTTTAAAGCAGACTTGAAGGAAGAGCAAACAGACATCTGTTCCTCTTCCATGGGAAAACAGAGCTGGATACAGACACAGCCAAAGATGTGGCAAATACTCTGATAGCCAGGGCAAGAGAAAAAGCAGAATTTCTAGAATTTCTAGAACTAACCACACTTCTTGAACCTGCTATTGCAATTTCAGGTTACGTGGATAGGGCTAAGGAGCATTTCTAAAAGCCTTTTTCATAAAAGAAGAGCATGTAGGGACAGGACAAGGCAGAACGGATTCAAACTGAAAGAGAGTATGTTTAGGTTAGGTATTAGGACAAAATTCTTCACTAGGTGATGAGGGACTGCCACAGGTTGCCCAGAGCAGCCATGGATGCCCCATCCCTGGAAGTGTTCAAGGCCAGGTTGGATGGGGCTCTGAGCAACCTGGTCTAGTGGAAGGTGTCCCTGCCCATGGCAGGGGGGTTGGAATGAGATGCTCTTTAAGGTCCCTTCCAACCCAAACCATTCTGTGATTTTGTGAATAGAGGGGGTCACATACTGGCCACAAGTCACATAACACTTTTTTGTGTTAAAACACGTGATTTGTGTAAAAACATGTTTTTACTGAGCTGCCACTTAACCAGTCCATATGCACTCTGGATTTCTGTTTCTTCAGGAACATAACTTTGTATTTGTTCTTACTGAACTACATCATAATATTTCCATTTCATCAGGATCCATTCTAATCCTTCTCCCATAGTGCTTAAAGCTTCTCCCAGCTTTAAGCATCTGCAAATTTTATAAGCATCATCCATATTTCATAAGGCAAGTCAGTAATAAAAATACTGAATAATACCGGACCCAGAACAAATGTAAGTGGATTCTCCTCCACGCAGCCTTCCAGGTTGGCAGTAAACAACTGATAACCACCTTCTATTACAATTTTCCAAATTATTTTGCACATACCTTGTGGTAGCTTCAAGATAATTTTCTCACCACGTTTTTTGGGGGGGAGACTACATGTTTGGAATACTAACTTACTAACATGAGTAATTTTTGTCTGTAATAGTTGCATTAAAAAGGAACTCAAAGATTTGAAATTCTCAAGGCCATTTTTTCATTAAAGAACATGCACACTAAATTTATTAAAAATAAATCCTACTGAGTACTTAATGCCCTAAAGAATACAAAGCCTTACTTACATATGTATTTGGCTTTTTGGGAAACAATAAAAATATTAAGTTTGTAGAAAACCTTAACATAGTAACTGAGAAAAGATAAATTATTATAGAATATAAATAGAGTTGCACATGTCACTAGTAAAGAAGACAAACTTTGTATGACTAAGTTTTCCAAAACAATCTTCTACTCCTTGCTCACACTGAAACTTCTTGATCTCAGTTAATAAGGATGTCCAGTCCCCAGAAGGTGGAGCTAGTTGGCAAATCTGAGATAGATTGCATTGTTTCTTGAAAAAAAAGAATGTTCATGAATGGACATAAATATTCTAATGCTTATCCTTTACTTTAAGTCAAAATAAGAGGTGTATCAGAGACTGAGATCTTAGAAAAGCCAGCCCTAGAAAAAAAAAAAAAGGTGCTCAATCTTTGCTCTGTTAAAATTGCACTGTGTCACTTGTTATGCAGGATGTCCTGCTGCAAATACTCCAGCAGGAATATAAATGAGGATCATTCACTAACAATGCACAAAGGTCCAAAAATCCATCACTAACACCTATTTATATGTAAGTACTGCAGCTTTTAAGTTGTTCCTTGAAGCTGAGAAGCACTATGAAACTGAAGTTTGTGAAACAAAAAAACAAATAAAAATTGTATTTTGAAGCCTATAAGTAAATTTAGTAGATTTTGGAAAAATTGTCTTGTATGCAAGGCATAAATATGTAATACTAATACCATTCATAAATAGATATTATTTGTAAAGGGAGCTTTAAAATCCTTGTCTAAATTCAGATTTATAGTATCTGGACCTAACCTGACACAACACTGTTGATACCCATGATGCTGTTTGCTTTTGAACTACTGCTCACGTGTCTAAAGGAGTTCTCTTAGAGTGACTTTGTAGAATCACTTTGTATACATTTTAGAATATAATACCTTTCAGAATACCTTTGTAGAATCACTTCAGGAAAGGATTAGTACAAATTATTGCTTTTGGGTTTAACACATTCACAGACTCACACACATTGATTCTTCAGATCTCAACTGTCTTTTAAATTAAAATCACAAGATTTGTACCCACAACACAGTGGAAAATCCTTTGAAAAAGGATGAAGAATAAACTGAATGAGGAAACATCTGAAAAATGACATTAGGAGCAAGAACAGAAGCAACAAGGAAACTCCAGGATGTCTGTCAGGTCGCTAAAATGACATGGACAGCCTGTCAGTTTGGAATACTTAGCATCCAAAAGAACTGTCAGAGCCTCCTGATGAAGCAAGCAAGCTCAATACAAAAATTGTTCTTGTCAGCCACTGGAAACTAAAACAGGGCATAAAAAAATATTAAAATAAAACATATTAAAATAAAGAATGGAAAGATAAAATTAAAAGGATAGTATCATGCCTATGCAGTTAGAGCGAGATAAAAACAAAAGTGTATGTTCAGCAAAGCACTGAGTAAATATTTCATGTCCATTGCTAAGAGAGTTGTGGTAGTTCAGTCTGTGATAGGATTTGCCCTTTGGTTACTGGAAAATGCCCTTCAGTCCCATGTTCCTGAAATCAACAGGCCTGCACAGGCAAATGACCTGCTTAGCACCCAGCTAGTCAGTTCTGCATGCTCACATCCAAGTTGCAATATGTCAAACCACATGTTAAATTTGATAAAGTTTGGCAGAAAATCAAGCTCCTGCTCTTTTCAAAGTCAGGCCCACTGAAGCGCTTATTAAAATATAGTGGTAACCAAAAAGGAAAAGCACTGATCCTTCAGCATAGCACTCCTATCTCCTTTTGCCCTAGCAACAGAGAAAAAAGCCAATTTTGTCACTGCTGTTTGTGCCACCTAAAATCCATGAATGGCTTTAAGTCACTTCAAAACTTAAATGGCGTGAAGTTAAAAACTAAACCTGAAATAAAAAGCAGAAGAACGCGCAATGTCGTACTCTAAAAGCAAAGGAGGGCACTACAGACATATAAATATAAATGTAACATATATAAATTTAAATGTGACATATAAATGTAACAGCAGATACCCACGAGGTAACTTTTCACTTGAGTTAATCACTTACAACCTGATCATACAAATAGAATTCATGACAGAATTGAAATAATAGAGGTAAAACAACATAAATGAGTTGTTTTGATATCAGAAATTGAACATTAGACAAACTCTGTTTTAAGGCAGGCAAATCAAACCAACAAACGAACACAGAGCAGCAGTAAGTCCCTAAGAAACAGCATGAAATAATTAACCCAGAATTTGATTATACTCACCTAGGACAGGAACAGTCTATTAATTTACATATTTTTAAAGGAAGGTTTAAAAAGACTGACTTAGAAGAGTCCACATGTTCAACTTTGCACCATAAAAAGGTCAGTGTCTTATTTCTTTATCTTGCCACTCAGCACTTGGAGCCCAGTTTAACTCCAGCATGAGGGCTAGGCTCTTTGAGAAAGGATGAGGCTTTGTACCCATAATGCTGCAGCAGTTCTCACAGGAACAACAAAAACCTGAATAAGTTTTCCTGGTATTTCTGCACTTTAGAAAGTAGTGGTTTACTTTGCACCGTTTGGGCGTCCAGAAGAATGATTTTGAATTCTTGGGACTTATTATTCCATTGCAATCATCCAAGATTTTCTACACTGTCACATGGATTAATAATGCAACCTGAAACCATCTAATCATACATACACAAGTATCTCAGCAGGTTTAGTCACAATGAAAACAGAAAAAGAAGACAAAGGCAATAAAAGACAAAGCTAAGGAAATCTAATATACTTTAAACATAGGAGTAATGGATAAATCTTGCTCTGTGAATGCTGTGCAACTAAATATTCTGATATCTTGTTTTAGTTTGTTGATTCAGTTAAATAGTCTTTCTTTCCCTTACACAATTTTTCAGCTTCTTTTTATAGCCAAAGTACTAAGAGAAGGTACTGCTGAAGGGGTTGTCTTGTATTGCTGGGCCACATTTAGCCCAGGTAAGGATCCTATCAAAAAGAAAAGGATGACTCAGAAGTGAGAGGAAAAAAAAATAAAGGCATGAGTAAAACCAATGCAAAGACAAGCTTAAGAAAAAAGGAAAGAAAAATGTGAGGAAGAGGAAGGGAAGAGAAAGCTCTTCAGATGTGATTGCTCGAAATAAATTATGTCTGCTACTCAAGGAGACAACAGACCACAGGAAAATTTTTCATCTTCCTGACTGAATGATAGTTTATAATAAAAGGTTTTCTGAAGATGCAAATAAAAATACAACATGACTTTATTTCCCACTTCTACCAGCATTGCATTGGAAGGGATGCACTGAAAGGATGCAGTGCTCATCCACAGAGCACTGAAAGTTTGAATCTAGACTTATTTATACCCAACAGGTATCAGATAATACAACAAAAACTAACCCACATATGTCTGTAACAATGTGGGTATGAACAGAGGTTTCCTCTAATTTCAGCTAGGAAATGTGGCAACATTCCCCAGGTGCTCTTTGCTACCTATGCTGAAGGTTATCAGTGGCCAAGTCATAGAGTTTACACTTCCATATCTCACTTAAAGGCAAAATCCAGGTGCAATTGCACTGGCACCTCAAATTGTTTGAGATAATGTGGTGGATCCTGAATGTATCAAATGAGGGAGTTCCTGCCCAGAGCCAGCAGAGGAATGGCTGGGTGGGAGCTCTGATGGGATGGTACAAGGAGCAGATGGAAACAACAGCCGCTTTCAGCAGCCAGACACGGAGATCTGTCAGGGGCTGTGTAAGCACAGGAACAAACTGCTGTGCTTCACTGGCACCTCTAATGCTGCAGGACAGGCTTTTACATTCCAACTCTCATGGAAAACGAAAAGGCAAAAATAAAAAGAATTTAATGTTGTCACATATTTCTCCAAGGCAAACCAGCCTAAGAGTTAAAAGAACAACAACAAAAAAAACCCCCTCTCCTTAAAAATCCTGCTACTCTTCCTGATTTATCCTGCAGAGCATTCATAATCCTGCAACTGATGAAACCATAGCATGTTACCTTGGTAACTGTAACTCAAATTCAGTCTTTAGAATACACTCAAAGGTCAGACTGCATGAAAAGTTAAGGCTAAGGAAGGTATAATTCACATTGAAAGGCAGAATACAGGAAAAAAAAGTGCTCCAATATTTCCAATTACAAAGATTTCAAACAGTAAATATAAACATGTTTGGAAAAAAAAGAATAAGATCACACAATGTCAACACTGAGACTGCAAATATAAACCTACTTCAGGAAACTCTGAATATATGTTATAACAACATCTATATTTATATGAAGATGCTGTTGCATCAAATTATTGTCATAACATTTTCTATCATCTAAAACATGTGTGCATTCTTTGAAATGTGTTTCATTGCTATACGCTACAAAAAAAAACCAGTTCACTAAATAAGCAAAAATTTCATCCCATACTTTAAGGCATACTTTATCAATAATTTGTTCAAAACTCTGTATTCTTTTTTCTTACAAAAGCAGCCCAGTTTTTCTGAGGATCCACTCCAGCACTAAAGCAGTTTCAGACCCAAAGCTCAATAAAGCATTAATGAAACACATTAAGCTCAAATACATTCAAATTACATATAATATATAATAGCAAGATGTGGCAAGCTTTTAATTTATGTCATGTTTGTGAATTGTAAGTAGCACAAAAATCTGTAATTTTAGAAATGTATCTATGGGTGTACACACAGTGTGATTTTATATCTAGGAAAATGCTGTGAACTCATAACCAGGCTTCAAGTGTAAAATGAAGCAGAATTAAGGGCAAATTTATAACTAGAAACTTGGAATCTCAATGTCTGTGTAGGTGCTTCATAGTGCACCCTTGGGGTTTCATGTTAAATTTCAGAGAGGGAGATGCAGAGAAAAACAAACATCTAAACCCACATTCTCATAGAGAAGTCAAGCATGAAAAATTCTGGCCCCAAAGGCAATGGTTTTGAAAATCATCAGGGAACCGACTTTGGCACACACCTGGATAGCTCTTCAGAAAGCTCCATCTTTAATGCTAGTCCTATAAAAGAAAGCAATTTTAAAACCTCTCCATTTCTATATAACCTTGAAAGTCCTATAAGCTGTCCAAGGCATTCCACAAATGATGTCTTCCTCAAAAAGAACGTGAAAACACAGCAGGCTGCCTCACAAATCTCTGCAGTTCTCATGTGATGAAGTGTTACAGAACTTTTAGGACAGCTCAACAAAAGCACTGACTCTGCTCTCACTGAAGGGCACCTGTACTGATTCAAGAGAAATAGGGAAGGCCCTGAAATGAGGAAAAAGAGAAGAATTGATTCCAGCACCACAGCAGCTTGATATTTTTTCTGTCCTTGGCCCACCAGCTCCAGAAGACAACTTCTCAGCTGGATGAAGCTTGCCTATAATTTTCTAACCATTACAATTATCATTATTGCTTAGCACGAGCTACCTTTCATTCTACTTGACGGCTGCTTATTATAGTACTTAAAATGATGTAACTTCCCTTTTTTCTTTTTTTTTTTTTTTGGCTTGTGACCTAAAAGCTGTAACCAGTATTCCATTTGCCTGTGTAGAGTGTGACCACACTAGAATTAAAGACTCAAATGGACTGGTTAAATTCATATCATGGCATATACAGAATAACAGAGGACATGTTCAGGGGGCTGAAGAGAGTGAAGGAAATTATGTAAAAGTTCATGTTGCTAGGCATGTCAGAAAGCATTCCAAAATAATTATCCTAAATCATACCTTTTCTTTCAGATAAAGGAGGTCTGGAAATCTGAACTTTTGTTCCATAACTATGAAGTGCAGATAAAACCCACGACATGCATGTCTGTGCATACACACACAAATGCTCTGCAGTCACTTGGGGGAAAGTTTGGGTAAAAGTGTACTACTGCCACTTTGCCTGAAAAATATTTCTATAAGACGTACTGGACTTCTAACAACAGCAGGAAAGCTTGTTAGCACCACAGGGAAGAGAAGGGAGTTAGGAGCAAGAACAACACTCAATTTTTCTCTTTTAATCACAATGAATATGCTTGGGTTCACCATCTGAGGATTCTTCCAAGTTCAAAACTACACCTATCTGACTGTTAAATACTTGTACCTTCTCTGAGGAAGGCAGGAAAAATGTAGAAAGCTATGTTGATACTTTTCACCTGCAAGTCTTCACTAGAGAACAGAGATGATATCATCATCTCCAACATTACATGCCTGGTAGACAGAAACTTTGAGAACCAAACAAATATGGACTAAGCTGGTCTCTGAACTATTCATACAAAATCAAGTCCAACACATCTGGCACTGAAAACAAAGATTTCAGGACTCCAGCACAAATCTCTCATACTGGTAAAAATGCAGATGTTACACCTGCATTAAAAACCAACACCATAACAAGAATCTCCCAGAACTCACGAGTACTACACAAACGACACACAGTTAAAAAAGTGATTTTAATTCTTGTTACCTAAGAAAGAAATTACAAGTGAGTACTAATAACTTTAAAACTCTTGATATAAATTAATTTCATTAAATTCTGTGGAGAACATGTAAAGGAAGATACAGGATAAAATGCATAATTAAAAAAAAAAAGTCCAAACTATACAAAGCTCCATAAAATACGGTAGTTGTGCTGGTTTGTTGTTTTGTATGGGGAATTGTTTTACTTAACTGAAGAGTGGCACAAATGTTGGCTCTGATTTCCATATATTAGGACTACTGCCCACTATCACTAAGGATGTTTCATTTGTTGCAACACACTTTCAGACAAGAAACTCTCATCACACTTATTAAGCAGATCTAATCTATGCATCAAGAATGCAAACATGAATAAGCCATAGAAGAAGATCAGAACATTTGGTGACAAGGGCCTGCCGTGGACAAAATTTTCTTTACATCATCTAATGGAATTATTTCACTTGGCCTTTTGACACAGGCTGACAGGTATATCCAGGTAAACAAGAATTTTATCAAATCAGAAAATAAAAATCAGTGTATCACCTCAGAGAAGTGGAAAGGTTTGCAGGAGAATAACACTGATACAGAATGCTCACCTTTCCTTAAAAGTCTTCTATGGGGTAAGACAGTCCAATTTTTTTTTCCTCAAAATACTACATGCACGTAAAATCTAAAGTAAATTAAATTACATCAGCCTTCAGAAAGAAAACATGGTGGTTTCAAAAGGTTTATACTGTAGCACAAACAACTGAGCATGGCAAGCAGTCTGAGCACACAATAAAGCTGTACTTCGATAAATAACCTCCCCACAAGTGTGGAAAACCTTGCTATTAGCACTCTCATCAAAGATACTATGGAGTCCTCTCTAGATTACTTTTCTGTAGCTGTTTAAATTTTCATTTACTCTAGTCAATGATTTAAAAAAAAACAAAACTAGGGGGGTTGCTTACCACCTGTGTGCAACACCTTGCAATCTGCTGCTGAAGGCTCATTTTCACCCTCTTTAATGTTGCTGATGTTGTCTTTTTCAAGCAGTCTGTCCACCATGGCAATAAGGCAGTTCAAACTCTTTGCCACATTGGCCCACACCCTGTCCTGAAAAGAGCAGAATTATCACTGCATGTTACTGAAGAAGAAAAAAAAGAGAGACAATATTAAATTATTAACACCTTAAAGTGGAGACAGACGTGCAAATTACTAGAAATACTAGGTGTCAACATATGACTGTTTCTCTCATCCTTCAGCCTATTATCAACCTAAGCCTTTTACATGGAGTTTTTTTGCAGTGTAAATGAACCCAAACTCTTAAGGTTTTTAGACACTGGAGGACATGTGCTTCAAACTCTACATGAAAATGCAGGCAAAGTTTCAGGTCTAATAGCAAGGAAGTGAGCAGTTTGTCTATTTAAATGATACCTTAAGAGTGTAGACACACTCAAAACCTTGCCAAATCAAACCTTTTGTGGGACTGCCAGTTTTGTCATAGTACTTAACAACCTCTTCTAGATACTTTAACATATCCTGTATTTTATCACATCAGTTACTCTGCTGAAGCAAATGTAAAATTCAAGGACCAGAATGAGAAATTTGCTGTCATGGCATGTTTATTAGGTAACACAATTTCAATTTTGTTCCTCACCTCTCACATAAACTGTAACCATTACACTTAACTGAGTTTATAATAAATAAGAAAATTACAGAAGTAATAGAGTGATAGAATAAAATTCTGTGCGAGCAGAGAACAAAATAAATGATGTGGAGTGTAAGAAAGAGCTGTTATAGAAGAGAGACAGAGGGAGGGTCCTTCGGGTGCTGGATGCTGCAGAAATCAGGGCTCTTGCACCTACTTTTGTGGCACTGAATAAGGAAAAAAGAAAGCCATACAAGAAATGAGGCTGTACATAAGACACACAATCAGACTAAAACCAAACCATAACAAACCCACAGAAAACCCCCACTATGCATGTTTTAATGCTGAGTCATTCTGAAAATAATGCAGAGCAACCAGAGTTTGCTTGAGGGTTAAAAATGGGAAAATAATATCACTACTTTGTTTTGTACTTTACAGTGCCAGAAGCATTATGTGTATGTCAGGTGTTCAGGCACAAAACTGAAGTTGCAAAAATAACAGGAGAGAAGGTTAAAGAAAATTGAAAACTCAGAGAAACACCATAGTTCCATATAAATGGCAACACTTGGATTTTGTGTGAAGGCAAATCTAGAACTACTACTAAGGCAAACATTTAAATCTAATGTTACTTTTCAACTGTATGCCACACTTAAGCCCTTATCCTGACTAGAGGGAGCTGATCTTTCCCTGCTCCCTCCTCCTGAGGACACAACCTGTGACAAGTGGCATCCTGACCTAAGAGCCATCAGTGGGGCTGCAGACAGAAGCAGGGACTTGCCCAACCTGTACAACAGAGTTCCTCTCCTCCAGCTCCCCAAACCTGATTCCTGAAGCATTCTTGTGGGCTGCCTTAAGGACAAGTGACCATCCAGTTTACAGGTGAATGTAGAAATGATGGTTTCATTTTCTCCCTAGATAAACCCATGCTTTAAGCATACTGTGAAAAATATACTGTTGATTTACAAGAGGCAGGAATTTGGTCATACCAAAGCAAAACTGCATTTACTCCACAGCAATTTTTTTTAAGTGTTGCATGTACAATGTAACATGTAGAAATATCTGCACCTGTATACATGAAACAAACCATTAGACCATGAGTATCTGATATTCACATTCTTAGATACAATTAAAAGTCAAAAGTCAGAGGACACGTATGGATTCCTTCAAAAGTTTGGTCCTATCTGCACCTCATGCAATCCTGAAAAACATTTAGAATATGCGTGAAACTATTGATTTTTACTACCCACAAGTATAATTCTGGGGAGAAGGATTCTATGAAGAGCAGTGAAATATTGCAAATAGTAAAAATGCTGGCCCCAAATATCAACAAGTTTTACCAGAGAGTATCAGGGAGCTTCAGAGCTTTCAATCACTGAAGTTTCTGAGGACTATGCAACTCAAGTTGCTCAGCGTGGCTGCAGCAACTTAATTTCCCTTTCCTCTGTCTGCTGGGGGAGTTTAATCCCAACACAAAAAACCATTAAGCTCTTAATGAGCATCTGGAGTTATTGCACAAGCAACACAAATATGAGCCCTTGTTTCACTTTGGAAAGAGCACTTTTCTCTTTTCAAACCAACTATTAACCCAGCATTGAGATGATGTCTATGCAATATTCACGCAAACATTCCCTGAGGGTTTACAAGCAATATTCATAAACATCTGTTGACAGAAAGCTCACTCTTATTATCATGTATCTGGCTTTTTTACATACAAGCAAGTGAGAGGGAGCAAGGGCCTGTCTCACTGCTCTTTTTCTCCATATGTGTGGTTCCTGGGATTGTAGGCAAATAGAAAAAGTAGAGGTATCTCTCATTCATTGAGATGTTATTCTGTCTGCACCAAAGGTAGTCACATTTTTCTAAGAAGGCTGTTGAAATACGGCAGTTTGGCAGAACAAATTTCAAGTAAAAATGCAGTTTCCAATCAGGGAAAAAATCAAGTGGCTTTCTATGATTCTCCATGAGAAGAAATTCATCCATTTCATACTGTCATCCTTTACTATTTCCAGAATATTGTCCTGTAGCCTAGCACACTTTCCACCGACCTTTCATCTCCTTAAGCAGTCTATTTTCAATTTGCCTAAGAACAACCTCACAAGTGATCATTTTACAGCGTGTGCCAGGTTAAAGGACAAAATACAGTCCGTGCAGCCTCTTAAGTAGGCACTCTTATAAACCCTCTGTGTGAAGTGAAGGATCAGGAGAAATATTTCCCGATACACTGAAGTACTAAGACCTCAGTTTCCTAAGCAGGATACCTTTCCCCTGATCACAGGTTTCCCATTAGCTGCTGGAGCAATGTGGATAGTAAGTTTGTGGTATGAAAGAATGAGAAACAAGATCTCTGTCTCCCTCTCATTGCTGCTTCTTTAAGTACAAAAGCCAAGGCAGTGGCAGGGAAGGTGGATATCTGTAACAGGGCTTGACCCCATTGAGACAAGGCAGTGACACATTTACAGCTTCTACTTCTTCCAACCTTCAGAAGCCATCTGGAATGTTATGGAGTCCTGGCTCATGTAGCTAGGTGTTGCTGGCTAGGAATGACCATGGTCACACTTCTACTGTCACCTCTGCTGTGGCACTGGCAAGCAGACATGCACACTGAAAGATCTCCATGGAAAGCTAGGCCGTGGCATCAGTGAAAGCTGGGCATTTTTCCTAGGACAATTACAAATGAACCTGTAAAATAATTCTCTTTCATTCACCCAACTGAAAAAAAATGTAATTTTTTACATTTGATCTAAAAGTATAATTAAAAAGTAGTACAGCTTCCTCATTTCAGAGAGTAGGAATGGATACTCTATTCTGTCACTGCACCTAACTGGATGTCTTCCTTCTAAACACTGCCAGCAAGTAGAGTCCCAGAGGCTGTCTCTTTGTTTTTAAAGGACTCTCAGCCTTTCTGAATTCACCACAAAACTCCTCAGTCCTTTTTTGTCCCTCCATATCCACCACTGCAGTTGTGTGCTTTACTTGTGCCAGGTATGACACGACATCTGTACTTCCCAGCGCTCTGAAGATGCTGTGTCTCCTTCATGTGAGTGGATATTCAGATATTTCCTTAAGGTCCTTTCGAGCTCTGTTCATAGATAAAGCAAATATCTTAAGTAATCTGCACGATTGACACCCTCTTGTGCTGTGGCATGTGGAATGGAATAGATCACACACACATCAGTCTTTCAGCCCTGTGTCTGATCACCACATCAACATTTGTACAGAGCTTATTGGAAATGCCATTTTATCTGCTCTTTGTAGCTCCAGCCACGTTAACCAGTCAGTCAGAAGTGCAGAGCAGAGTCAGCTTCAAGTGGCAACGTGCCCACCTTTTCTTGTATTATACATGAAAACTTGCTTTGTGCCCTCCTGCAGGGAGGTTCTAGGATAGCAGAAGCAGCTGGTGAGAGGAGAAGAGAATATCTGCCCAGAGGCACTGTAAAACTCTCAAGTTAAATATTTTTTCTTTGACAGTGATGCTTTCCTGCTGCCTGTGAGTAGTGCACCAATATAAAAAGCTCAATCCATACTGCTGCCAGTGACTCTGGGATGAGTCTTCGTACTCCTGGGATGGTCATAAGGTAACACAGTCACGTGAAGTGGATGGAACAGGGTCAGCTTAAAGAATTGTTTAAGGATTTAGATTTCAGGCAAAACCGAAATTCCAACTGCAAAATGTAACACTAGGCTTGATAATGGTGAGAAAAAACCCCACAACAGTAAAGGAGGATATAGCACTGTGCATACAAAGCAACGTATCATGAAGTTTTTTCCTTTATAGTTGACTTTCACAGTACATTAAGTATTTTTTTCAAATTTTAGATGCATTTGTTCTTTCTATTTCCATCATGCTAATGACAATTTTATTATTAAAACTCACATTATTTATCACCTCCACTGACAGGAGGAACTGAAATCTATCCAAAGTCTAATCTTTTGAATTCAGAAAGAATCACAAAATTTCCCTAGGATTTATACTGTCTCAAGTTTGACAGTGACTCTGACTCACTTTAGCTCAGAAAACAGTGAAAGATACACTTAATTTAAAATCAAGATAATCTTACTAATTCAGCAGAAAAAAAAAATAGAAACAGTTTAAAATAATGCACTTCTACATTTTAATAGGTGAGGACCAAGCACCTGGCTGACATTTTCTTTATCAATAATGAAAAACAGTAAAGCTATCTTCTCTTCAGAGATGCTAAATTGCAGTACTAAATTAAAATACAGCTTGCACAAAAGTGCCACTTTGTCCAGTGCAAAATTTCTCTCTTCTATGAAACCTATTGTGTCATTTGCATTTCTCAATGTTTCAACAGCTGAAAACAAACATTCTGGCTTTATTTTCAAGAAAAGAACCACTATTCCAGCCCCTCAGGTTGTTGAGAAAACAAGAAAAAGTGAATTCAGGGCTCTAAAACCGGAGAACAAATAAAAGAATGAGTTATATATTGTTTAAATCTCATGACTACTTAATGCACGGGGCTGGAAATAATTGCCTTTCCTCTAGAAGAAATATAATCTTCTTCCCTTATTTTTGGTGTGGATAAAAATTACAGTTCAGGTGCAATACCATAGCTCACACAAGTTATTAATTATTCACAATAGAGATGAATATGCTGGCATCCTTTACATTTATGAGAATACAGTGATGAACTCAAAGTATGAGCCTGGACTGAATAAAAATTCAGTATGTATGTAACAAAGTAACAGATCTATTATGAAGACATCTACCAAAATAATTGATTTATAAAATCTCAGCCATATAAATAATACATATCTTAGAAAGATATGCTAAGATTGTTAAAATCTAAAAGCTTTATTTAATTCTTTTACACAACCTCAGACACCCTCTAAGAACAGAGTCTAAGGGCAAAGGGCTCTTTTGCTGAGGGTTGTACTTAAACTAGTTATAGCCAGAGGGCTGAGGGGTGGTATTGCAGGGGGTGGGGAAGAAAAGAACATTTCCCTCTGAACAGCATCATCTAAACAGCCTGTTCCAGGCCTAAATCTGCCCAACTAGCAAAACCAACCCGAGTAAGAGCAAAGAAAGACTATTTGTCTGTCTGGGCAACAAGATACTCATCATCTTCACTGTTACATGCACAACCAGGCAGTCTCAGAGCAGCACACTGTACTTAGGAAAATCCTTCAAACTGAGCTTCAAAATCTGCAATGCATCTGAACAACACGATTTAACAGTTTTGCACCCCTTTCCCCCCTGCAATGACATGCGACAGACACTTAGGGCTTGAGCTTTTTTATGCTGATTTGTACAGTTTTGCATTGAACACCCATCAAGGGTTTCTGGCTACTTACCCACTCCTCCTCATCATACTCAGAATGATGGGGTATAGAGTCCTGTCTTTTAATCTGAGAAGGTTGATCCTGGTGCTGTACATCCCCTTCTTCTGCACTGTTTCTAGGCACAGCTGGTTTCTTGAGGACACAGCCAGGCCGGGCTGTGTACAGTGCTAAAAGGGCACTTCTGACCAGCTGGTCCTTAAATGCGTGCACAAATAATTCCGTCTAGGAAGAAACCAAACGAATGGAAAGGTTAGACCGAGGAATGCAGTACTGCAGCAAAGGTTTATAACACTGAATTACCCTTAGGCAGACCGGGTACTTGTTTCAGGCCTGCCTGGGAAGCACAAAACAAAGTAGGCCAACAAATAAGGAGGGACATTTCAAGAGTTTTAGGGATATCATCACATTCTACAATCCCAGTGTTCTAAGGATTAACACAAGAGTTCAGTATCTATCATAGAGATCATCAGCTTTTCACATTTTATTTGAATTCCAAATGTCACTGGCAGAGGCAAGCCTCAACAAGAACCAGTTCCAAGAGTAACCAACCATTGCACAATAATTTCTGAATAAATGTCAGATAAAACATGATTAACCAGTTTAATCATCTCCCTAAATAAAACCCACCACTCTACACTGCTGAAGTAGCAGTATCTGCAAAAGCAGTGTTTCCAGAGATAAATTTCATTACCTGTAGGTATCAACCCAGATATCAGGGTAGGTGTCCCCAGATTTCAAGCCTGATTTTATGTATTTTTTAAGAAAGGAAGCCCTGAAGTAATTTTCTCAGGTCTTCTGAAGATGCTATTCAATCTGTATCATTTTTCTATGTTGACTGTTACAGCTGGAATATTACCATATTTTTAAAATCCTTCAACCTCCCTGCATTATTCACCTCCCTTCCAGCTCAACAAGAAAAGTAAAATGCTTTCTGCATTTTCTGCACTCATGTCTAGAGTGTCACCATGCAACAGCACTTGTGTTGCCACCAGTGTGCCACACATGCCCATCTCTCGTGTCTCAAACACGTGGCCCCATCTCCCCTGGGAGACTTGGCTTATTTATTTACCTCATCAGCTGGCAGAACCTATGGAACAGGAGAGGATAAGGTGCAAGGACACTTCCTTTCACTACAGGGCAGTAACCACTAACAAAGCCGGGTAAATTGGGTAAATTCCCAATTTTGATTACTTCAACAACATTGAACAGGGTTCATCTGTCAGAGTAGGGAGAGAGGGCGCACCCTGCTGCCATAGCACATCCCACACATCCCACCCAGAGCTCTCCTCCCCAGACAGAAGTCCTAGTTCACAAGGGATGATGAAAATTTCTTTCACAGCACAATTACCTGGATTTATTTATCCCAGGACAGCGGGATTAAGTTGCCTTCCTATTTTCCAGAACATAGTGGACTGCCATGTGCAGGCAGATTCAGATGCTAAAGTGCCTTTGTGCACACAATCTTAATTAAACAGGGATGTGGGAAGGTATGTAGGTAAGAGTCAGAGGATTCCACCTAAACAAGCAGGAAATGCTATAAGAAATAAAGGTTGCCCAGCCAGGCTTCATTCAGCCCTTATGCGCTGTTTATGCAAAAGCTGGAGAAAAACTAGCAAAAAACCCCCAAACCAAACAAGTTTCAAGTGTCAGAGTCTCCCTGGAATTCCTGAGAAGATGCCTGGAAGTCTTTCTCCCAGTTTCTGCACTTCTTATCCCGTTCCTTTTTCATACTACTTGTTCCTCTTTTGCATGCATCCACTCCTACTCAACTTCCTTTTCTTGCCTTCCTGTCTCAATACCCTCTCAAAAGTTTATGGATATTTAAAACTAAAAGGCTCTAAATAATTGATGGTTTTCTTAAGGCCCCAGATGCTGGATTAGGTACTTGCTAGAGAAGTTTCTGCTTTTTCCCATTTTCATCACGTTTAGGAAAAAAAAATTCCTAATGGTTGCATGTGGAAAGGCTGAACACTTTTATTACAAATAAATCTCTACAGTTTTAAAAATAAGATCCTCAGGCATATCTAAGTTATTAATTTTTTTAACTAAAATCAGGACTTCCTTCAGACCTGACTTGGGATTCTTTAGACTTGGCAACACTACTCATCTCCCTGGAATTTTACCAGACCCATACCTTCTCCTCCTTACCAACCTGGTGCCTGAGGGAAAGCATATTTTTTAACAGTTTTCTTATATGCAGCCCCTCAGGACTGTCCTTGCAGTCCTGAATTACTCTGCAGGACAATTTCAGTTTTCTACATTCCCAGCCTTCATATGGTACATACTTGGAGAATGAATATGTCTTTGGGGAATACTGCTGCCAAACCCTACCATTCTTTTCCTTACCACAGCAAAATGAGATTTGAGGGGTTGTGTGGTAACAGCAGAGTTCCTCTTTAAGACTCTTCTACAGTTCCATATCAAGAGAGTTGAAACTCCATTACTTGCCTTAGGAACAGCAATATCATGGTTTTGCTGAGGTTTCATAGCTATCTTCCCCACAAAGTCTGCTTGAGATTGTTTCAGGTCTCTGGATCAGGCATGGCAGACTCAAAAAAGCTTTAAATTTCAGAAAATTGTGAGTACTGGATAACGTTATGTAAAGAATGTCCACTGTGACTGCAATGTATATTAGGTAATGATCTGAAAAGTTTAAGTAATGTAATTGAATAGAAATATTTTATAGGGGAAATTAATTTTTAAAAGCAAATCAGTACAGAAGTGAGACACCATTTTTTCACACAGAAACTAAAATGATTCTGTAATTAAATTCCATTCAGGGTTCCCATTGGTTTAACAGCAATCTACATTTTAACCTCATTTTTTAACAGCTCAGTACAGCTAAATTTGCAGAACATCACTATTTATGAAATTGCATTGAAATCACAAAACCAGTCTATACAAAGAAATGAAAACTTTGCAAATTCTTTTAGATACTCTACTAAAGAATATTTCTGCAAACAAAGATAGGCAGAGCTGGAAAATGACTTTATCAAGCCTTCTGCAAGCTGCAAATGCTGATACATTTGTCGACAGCTAAAGTCTTCCTTAATCAATTAACAAAAAGTGATGATAAAAGGTTAGTCTCAGGAAAACACTACAGTAAATTGCAAATTATATATGGAGAAGTAAAACCATGCCTAATATAAGAAAATAAGCTCAATTTAAGAAGCAGAAGTGGAATTATTTGATTTAATTTTCCACTTTCAATCCATGCAGCCACTCCTTCCATTTCCAACATGAACACTTAAATGCAATTCACATTATTGATAGCTCAGATTTACTCACTGCTACCTGATAATTATAGAAAGAATTATTATATATATCAAGCTTATATTCTATATATCAATGATATGCTTTTTAATAAACCTGTGGAATTTAATCACCAAGCAAATCATTTTTATGACTTCTTCAAACAGCTGTTTAATTTCTAAATTTTTATCAAGTTGAAACATAAGAGCATTTCTTTTTTTAACATATAAAAAGTATAGGAAAGATGGAATAGCAGAAGCACTACATATTCCTCAGGAATACAAGTAAAAATCATGTAATTATATTCAGCAGAGCACGTGCTACTCTATCTTAAATACAACCAGGAACACTCTGATAGTCTTGGTTCTCCAATACTGTAGCAGATTATACAGATAGATTATTTTAAGATATCAATATAATGCTTTGAATTAACTGTGAGGGATCTAATTTCAGTGTTGTGTGGGTTCACTCAGTTTGAGGCTTTGAAATGGTATTTCCCTTCCCTGCAGTTGTTTCTTGGTCTTTCCTCCCCACCTCTCTTCCCCTCTTTACAAGCAGCTGTCCCACCACACTTGCTGCCTCAGCAATGGTTCCACCCTATTGTTTCTCTATTATCCATCTTTTCCTAAAAGTAAATTTGGTAACAGACAGGGAAGCAGGTATTGAACCACTCATGCTGCAGTTGTTCAGACAACTAGAATAATCTCTTACAAGCAAAAGGTGGAGGCTAGACAGACATCCACAGAGTACATCGGGTGAGACTCCTTCTTCTGGGAACCTGAGCTCATGTACTAACAGCAATTTAGTCCTGGCCCTGAAAGGTTGATATGAACATACACAAGTCACCAGCTGTAAATGTAAAGTATCTATGACTTTTGCAAACGGAATGAATTGCCTTTTTTGGCCCTTTTCTATACCAGAGTCTCCAGCAGGCCGTGGTTCAAGCAGTGCTTTAGTACCCCTGCTGCCTGCAGCCCCTCTGAAATCATCCCCTCCTCCCGCCCAGAGGCAAATGGCCAGAGCAAACACACACATTCCTTAGCAACCACACTTTGGATCTTCAGAACAAACACTTCTTAGCCTGATTTGCTTTACCTCTATGTACAGATTTCTTTGAACTAACCACTAACAGAGCAGCTCAACTTGTTCTTTGCACAGCTGAAAATGCCCTCCTACATGGAAAGGTACACTATAATTGCTACAAGCCCCCTCCCTAAATTCCTCTGTTTCATTTCCAGGCTGAATTCTGCTTTTGTCTATTATCCATGACATTCACAGCGACTCCAGTGTTCTCAGAGTTACTGTGGATTTACACATCTGCAACTGAGAGCAATGTTTCTCTCCCCCGTGGCTCCTCTGCAATGCCTTCACAGCAAGTGGCTGAGCTCAATATTCAGATTTGAAACTCTCCCATTGAACAAGGAACTGCTGGGATAATGGTGCTCAACAGACCACAAGGGCTGTCACTTCCCAATAGCTGAAGATATATTGAAATGGTTATTGATTGTGTTATCAAGCCATATTGGGATCACGTTACTGAAAGGGTGGCCCATGGAGCAATGGGAAACTCTTTGCAACCTCTCAGGCCATAGCTATAGTGCTTCATATTTTTATAGGATAACATATGCTGGAAAGTACTAGGCTTCAGCTAATCTCCATTATCAGTCTGTGAGACGGGCGGGAAATATTATTTTCCTTAATTTAGAACTAAAAGAACTAAGATGAGGAAGAGCCTACAGCTACAGAGGGATATAATAGAAGAAAGAGAATTAAAATTTGAGATCTCCTGGTGCCAGCTTCCCCTTCCAGGCTGCATCACCATTTCTGATCATGTTATTATTCTAAACCTTACACACAAAACTGGCTTGAACTACCTCCCATAAGCAGCAGCTTGAAATATAACAGAAAGAGAATTAAAAATAATGATTTCTCATACTACAAAATTATTTATAAATGTTGATATTTTGATAAACCCCAGTATGTGGCCACTAGAGGATAAAGAAGATACATGAAATTAAATTAATTACACTTTTAAGTAAAGGCAATCTTTATAGATTTCATTAATTTTCTATGAGGAAAGCCCACAGAAATGCTAAATAATATTATTTTTCTAACAACATTTTGACACTTATTTTAGCTGAGTTTATTTAACATTTCCTGATGCTGTGCAACTCAACTTATGCAGAACCAACCCCCCTCCTCCCCTCCCCATTGCAGTGAAAATTTGAATCTTACTTTTTCTGAAAGCATCTTTAAAGAATTCTTCAAGCTGTCTGGAGAACGTTGGCTTGCAGAACTAAGCAGCAGGTCTGCATGGCTTGATATGAGAGGCTGCAGATGATTGATGTTGCTGAGAACTTCTTTTGCCTTGGCTGTGTTTTCAGGTGAATAGTAAATACACTGGTATCCAGTACTGTGATAACAGAAAGAGTCGCATAATGTCAAATTCATTTCTGCTATTAATAGCAATGGTTACCGTGCTAAAAATCTTCCCACTACTTTTGC